>JAZGTK010011861.1:0-15290 GCA_036877625.1 Ambastaia sidthimunki
TAATGTTCGGATAACAAAACCATCTGATTGATTTATACTACTTTAATGCAAACTTCATGTAGGTTGCCAGGTCATACCATAACATTAACATAAAAGTGTATTGCAATAAGCATGGGTACCTGCTGATTCCTACGCTTATTGCATAATGTATGTTATGATATTTTTATTTTACCTGGATGAGCCACCACAGAATCCTCCATCCTGCGTTCCACTGAGGGGATGCGGAGAACGTACGCAAACACGGCTCCACCATTGGTCCCTGCCCACAGCGAGGGTGTGCTGTGAGAACCTGCAAGAGAGAAGATCATGAAGACAGAGATCTTCAAGAGATGATTTATGAAGAACTTTTAAGTAAGGCTCATGCTTAAACGTAATAATTAACATGCACGATTAGAAGCCCTGCAATACTCACTATCGCTGACGAACGTGTCTGCAAAGTACAGCGTTCTGACGAGGCCTGTGAAGGAGTCGTCTGAGGAACGGGCTTCGATTTTCCTCTGTACGGGAGCCAGCTCCATCTCCTGCAGAGCCTCAGCTTCCAGCCTTGCATTGATCTCCTGAAGCTACAGTGACACAACATTCATCATCAAACCACGGTTTTAACAAAACTGAAGAGTACAATGCTAACCACACCTACCACTAACCACATATTCCCCAAATCTACAAGATGTGTAAAATGTGATAACATGTGGGCTTAAACTGCTGAAGCACTGGAGATAAGCAAGATGACACACCTTGGCTGCGTTGTTGGTGTGGTGTTTCCGCATAGAGACCCGGCTGCGGCGAATCCTGCGGAACGACTGTCGCAGGGATTTTTTGATGGACTTGACACGGGACAGCGGGCCTTCCAGGGCCATCTGGTCGCTGGGGTTTAGGGTACACCTGTAAGGGGACCGCCAAAAAGGGTTAGCCTGTCTTATTACAGCCTTTTCTGTGGGTGGTCACACTTGTTACTTAAATGTTTGGAAACATCTGCAAACATTTAAATTTTGGAAATAATTTGGTGTAAAAGTTAGTACTTAAAGGTAGGGTCATTTCAGAGAGGCTAGCAATAGTAAGCTAACTTTAAAAGCATACGAGTTTTGGGTTTTATTAAAAAACAAATTGTGTGATATGTATTAGTTGTTCCAAACTCAGTGTTTACTAAGTTTTAATATAAAATTTCAGACATGTCTTTAATATGCTTAATTCTAAATGAAACCCAGTGTATCGTATGATCGAATTAAGTCGAGTAAATCTAATTAAATCTAAATAAGTGGTATTCCTTAAAGTTCCTTAAATGAGACGGTTATGTCAGAACACATTAACAATTCATTCTTCAATAATTAAAAATTACTAGAACCCAATTAAAACAATAACTTATTGTGCTTTATGATTCTAAGAATATTACAGTTTGACCGACAGTTACAAAACTGGAATGTTATTAGAAATGTTTTTCTCTTACTTGACCAGAATGTTATTCCTCTGTTGGTAGTCGTAGAGACCAAAGCCATGGCTGGTACCAAACGCCACCAGTTTCCACTCGGAGTGCAGGGCAATTGCGGTGACCACAGCGGGTGGCTGGCACTGAACCAGGGCGAAGGGCTGGAAGCCTTGAGGAAACAACACCGGCTCCTCCCGCACGTCTAGACGTGCCTGACCCTTCCACCGGAAGCCTTCCTGACCCTGCAGCAGGTCCACCACTGTTGCCTCAACCATCTGCTCAGCAGCCTCGTCATTCAGCTCCAAAACCAAAATCTGAGTGAAAGACATTTTTGTGACTTTTCTGGGTGACTTTTCCAGTTGACAGGGATTTTTAAAACATTACACTTAAGGAAAAACTAATAAATAATTACAATAATTTACAGCTCAGCATAACAAGAAATGATAATGTACACTATTGAAATTTCCAAAACTTGATATTCCCAGATTTTCCAGGTTTCTTTCCATAACCATGGAGCCAAATATTTCAGTTCTGCAAATCTATTTTCTTTCACTGAACCTGTAAAGCCAGGTGTGGAGTTTGTTTTTGCCATTCACATTTGTTGTTGTTTGGCAGATTGTGTGACATTATCTTAAAGAGATCCTGAGTAAGATACGGCACATTGCACAACATCAACTGTTTTTGTCAGACTGTATGACACCTTAGCCACAGCTTTTGATAACTTTGAATACATATTTTAATTAATCGATCAAAGTAATGTGTGATATGCAAAAATAACAAAAAACTGAAAATGCCATACAAACCCCAACAACCTTTTGCGCAAATACTAGCAAATTTTTGGCTATTGCTCTGAAAGGTAGGAGGAGTCACACTGCAGGACTGTGACCCAAAATTTCAGACACTGCCAGAAATGTTGAATGCTAGAATTCAAATATTGTTTAAATCAAAATAAACGCTGGGGAGCATGTCACACCAAGGCCATCAATTTGGGTCTACAACTGGAATTATTCCTAAAATCTTTCCCAGTTGGCAAAATCGTGGCAAAAATCATGCAGGATGCACCCAGCTACAAATACATTTGCATAACAGCACTGAAACCAGTCAGCAGTTCAGTGAAAGGACAAAGGGAGAGTTAGTGACCCTGAAAATAAATTCTATACAGAGAGCACAACTGATTTCCTAATGGCAGATGAGGACATGATGTGCAATGGACTGGTAGATAAGCAGATAAATTAGAGTTCATAGAGTTTCCATGACAACTGGGTGGCAGTGTTTACATTTTCAGGCCAGAATAAGCAAATGGCTTAAGTTAATAGCCATACAGCTCCAATCATCAGTAACAAAACACTGGGCAATGATGTAACAACTGGAACAAGGAAAGCATTTTTATATTTATATCATCGTTGAAACTTGTCAAAAACTCCATAAAATATTTTCTGAAAGGCGTGTGAACTGTGTTTGTGATTGTCCAATGAGATCTTACTTGTCCTGCGGTTCCAGCCACTGTGAGATAGCCACTGTATTTACACAGGTGGATTTTCTGTATGCCAAGTCGAGGATCGTCACTATATGGGTCAAAGCAGCCCACCTGATGTTCATAAACGACAAAGAGATATGATACACATTTAAATATCAACTGAAATCAGTACGTCAAAATCAAAGAATGGTTTAAAGAAAGAATTCACCTAAAAATGACCAAATTTCTCATTTACAAGTCTTCATGTAATGAAAAAGCTGCCATGCTTTCCTTTAGTGTTAGAAAGAAAATAATGCATTCGGATTATTCCAAACCTTGCGGAATGGAGGCCACTCTCCCTCGCTGCCCTGATTCATGTTATCATTGGGGTCGGCATCCGTGTGGAAGACCCCTGCGGTGCTGAGCTTGTACATGGGGTAAAGACAGACTCCTGAGGCATCCCAGAAGCGTACAGTTCCATCCTCATGCCTTTCAAGAAGAAGAGAAACAGAAAGCATTTCAAAGTCAATAAGATCCATTTTTAATTGAAGTTCCTCATTTTTCACGGGTATTTTATCATGTTGGAAATCTGCCGGTTACAAATGAATTATGGGGGTTTTAAGACATACAGGAGATCTCAAACATTACAGAAACTTAACAGCGGATTGTTTTCACATGCTTTTCTAGAGATGCAAAAAACAACCATTTTCAAAGCATTATCAACAGGGTCCACAAGTATAAACGCATTGAAAAATTGGCTTTGACATTTAATTAAAACAGGTATTGGGCAGTGTCAACTATTTTTTTAGGAACTGCAAAATAATCTATTTAAATGGCAAAGTAAGAATAATAGTCTGACCCTTCGGTGTTTTATTAAGTGAAGGGTCTGAACTGAGTGATGTGAGACAACCAACTCAAAAAAAAAAAAAAGTCTACTTTAGCAAAGATAACAAACTAACAAATTTTAACCTCAGTTGAGAATGTACTATAAAAAGCTAGCTTGGAAATTAAAAACCTTGGACTGTCAAAACTTTGTTGTCAAAATTATTTCTCATAATTTGGATGAGGACAGGATTAGTACATCTATAGTGTATCAGTTCATTTATATCCTATTTAAATGTCTTTGTTTGCATTAAATGACAATGATCCACTCACCCTGTCAGAAGCAGGTCTCTCTGCGGAGGGTCTGGGGCCAGATTCTTCCCTCCATTTATAGGCCAAGGCTATAAAAAGACAGACACAGGAAGTCAAGAGCTGAATGAATCGAGTCAAAGTTTAAAAGTGTTCATGTTGCCGTCAGGCAGAAACCACAGTGCCAACACTTGACACTTGTGAGTGTACTTTGAAGTCAACAGAAGTTAACATTTAACCCAGAGAACAGCAGACACTTTTCCACCACACTATAGTCAAAAACCCATTACAGCATTTGTATATGATAAAAGGACTGCCTACTTATCTGGCAGTCTACTCTGGCCTAGCAAAGGTGGCAAACTCTCAGATGTAAACATGCACAAAACTTTACAGGACATCTTAGGTTTGCCTGACACAGATCATATGAAGCATGCACATCTGAACTTCAGAGGTCCTATTTTAATGTTTGTGTATATGTACCTTTCTGGAGTAGTGTGTGTTTTGCTGGGCTCCAGCCGCCTGCACTCTCTCCCACAGTTTGAGGGGGATGGAGGAGACGTGGTGAGAACATGTGATGGCCGAACAGTGCAATGGCACCAGGTAGGGTGTCTGGATGACGGGCCAACCCTCAGTCTGAAGATCAATCACCACCAGCTCCTCCTCCACCAAAACCACAAGAGCGCTGGGGTCACCTGCAACACACACACACACGTTTGTCAGAAACTCATGTGACACATTTGTAGTGCAAACTACTCACAAGTCAATTAATCCTTGAGCCAAAACACGACTTTAAACATTTTGTTGGAAAAACTTTAAAATTCTATACATTTGCTTATTGTATTTAACACGTTTTGAATTTTGAGTTTGAATAACAATTACGCTTTTGGGAGATGCTTTAATCTAAAGCGACTTTAGTACATTCAACATACACACTTTATCTGTTTGTGTTCACTGGCTAACACAATTATCTATCAACTGAGATGCAGGAAAACAACTAAATTCTTGATATAATTCAAAAGATTTATGCACCAAAATTACACAATATACGAGAGAGTGTGGTGTAAAAGATCTTACTGAGCTAAAACATGATTAACATGTTTATGTTAGGACCCTGGCTACAGAGACATTTTAAAGGTGCTAGGTGTGAACAGCATTCTGTCTCTCCTGACCACTTGTAGCCAGACCACGAGACAGATGTCAATATCGGGTCTCTACCTCTGTGGTGCTCTCCTTCCTGGATGACGAAGAAGTCGATGATGCGTGAGGTGAAGTCCAGAGCCTCGTGTGTTTTGCTGTGGACGATGGAGATACAGTGTCTGTCTCCGTAACTGGCCCTCGGCATTCCTCCACTGAAGATGAGGAACGGTGGACTGGGGACGAGAGGACAAAAGACATGTTTAGACAAATTACAACTGTGACAGCCAGGCCAGTATTTGGCCATTTGGAGATTATCAGCCAATCACGGTGTCCGATTAACAGATTTGGTTTCATTCGATTCAATTCTCACTTGTGTCAGGTTCAGAATTGACTAACATCCTTGACAAAACAGATTTTTGTTGTCTTAATTTGGCTGAAATAAATATTGGTGGTTATAGGTTCCAAGTTTATAAAGAAAACTCATGATTTAAGTTATTGGCTCTCTACCCTTGTGTCCTAGACATAACTGCTTGTAATTCTAGCTAACAATTACTACTAGCTAAAGTCTACAAAATAAAACAACTATAAAATTCCCCTTGGATTTTTTGGCAATTTTGAAATTGCTAATCACATGTGTGTGAGTGAATATTAACAGCAAAAAAGAGAACAATAAAGAAGCAGAAAAAGTAAGCTTGAGATTAGTGGTTATAAAATCAAATCGAATGGAAGATTTCAAGGTTGAGTGGAAATTATGAACCTCTGTTGAAGGTTTAAAGATTAACTTTACAGTGTGAGTCATAGAGAAGCACTCTGGGTTAATGACACCACGAGCAAACACACCTGTCTCAGCATCAGTTACAGAGACCCTGAAAACACACACACACAACTATCCAATAAAACGATATAAGACTCACCCTTGTTTTGTTGGCAGCTGCAGGATTTTGGGTATGGCCTTACAGGGAAAGGCGCCTGCATGAAGAAATTGATTATTCGAATAAATGACAGTGAAAGGCAGTTCATTTTTAAACGCTAATTGTTAACGTTCTGTTCTCACCATATGGTATCTCTTGTTTCTCCGGCTCAGTTTGAGGATCCTCGCCAGTTACCGTCCAGTGGCAGTAGCTACCGTCGCTATGGGAACTGAGAATGTTTCCGCCGTCCTCCATCCACCAAACGCTCTCTAGTTGCTGCAGGGAAGACAATAAGATATAGCATAAAATATAAAATGATAGCTTTTCTGAAGAAAATTTTCCGTGTCCTCGCCTCTACCATGCTAGGTTGCTGTGGAGGGTTGCCAGGGCGTTACTATGTAGTTGCTACGTGTTCTTGGTGGCCCAGTTCGAAAGTTCTGAATCCTATTGCATGACTGACAACTAAACCAGTTCTTAACATTACATGTTACCTGTGTGCCCAGAAAGTGCTGAATGGGGCGCCTACGATCCAGATCCCACAGAACCATGAGGCCTCGGCTGTATCCAATCAGCACCTGCCGTGGGTTAAGCGGGTTCTCCTGTAGAGCTTCCACACACTCCAAATTCCTGCGGCCAACATACTCCTCTGGAACTCTGGGAAAGTAACAGAACAGGTCAGCCATCACAGAGTAACAGTCACAGCCGAAATATGTTGCAATATCATTCTACAGAAATGATATGATAAGCAAAACGAAATGGAAAGACATAGAACAGGTGAATACAAGTTTACAGATCATAGAAGCGTATGATGTGGAAAGAATATGGTGTACAAATTATGTGTATAGTGTAGCGTCCTACAAAACCCCAGCGAGCAAGTTAAAAATGACAATTGCAAAGAAAAAATGTAGACAAAGAGGAACGTAACTCTCACTTACACTTACAAAGAAACAATGAAGTCGGGGCTGCCATATATTTAAAGTTTTTACCATTTAAAATGTATACAAAGCATAAATACATACAGGGATAAATACATGCATAGCTGCAATGAGCATACTGACTAGTTTGTTTAATTATATAATAATTATAATAACTTCCAACAGAACAAGAACATGTACAGCATAAAGAAACATGCAAAACGTATGAATGAATTTTTATTACTCTATATTTGCATTCCAACTGAGTTATTTATCATTTTGAGTAGCACATATTAATGTAAGAACAATTCCTGAATCTGCAGCAAGTTCTTGCAGATGTTTTGGCTCACCTGCTCTGAACATCTTCTACACTGATGTTGTTCTCCTCCAACTCTCTGAAACCTGGCACCTCCACCACGAACACATGTCCTCCCTCTGTGCCCAGCAACAGCAGCTCACCCGATGAGTGTGCCAGGACCGCCGTGACCCGCGTCACGCTGGGCGGGGCTCTGCCAGGGTCATCATAAGAGATACATTATATTAAAGTCAATTGTATTTTGTATGCCAGAAACACTTTAAATGTATATAATGCATTATACAAAAGATCCTTAATGCATTACAAAGATTTTGTTAACAAATTTCCTGAAAACTACTATCTAAAAAGGTAGATGCAGCAAATTTAGAACTACAAATTTGGATCTTTTACTCCACACTAAAAGCAAAGATGGTACACAATGTGGCCAATCTGATGTTTAATACGCAGACCAGTGAGATGTAAGTGTGGGTGGGGCTACCCAAAAGCCACATGACAGAAATAGAAACCAAGCAACCAACAAAATGTCTGTCTCAGGCTCAGCTGTATTTCTATATCTACACAGCTCATATATAAGTCAAGTGTCACATTTATTTAGAATCTTGGGCTTACAGGATATGACATCATATAACATAAAATGCAGAATTTTGAATCATGAATGTCAGCTGACATCTCATGTGCATGTGTGATAGGAGTCAGAGCAGCAGTGTGTATCAGTCATGTCTGGCTGAATATGAGTCAGGCCTTCAGCACTGGATGGCGTGTGTGGGGGCGTGTGTGTGTGTGTGTGTGTGTGTGTACATCTCAGCAGATTTACTTTTAAGCATATCAGATTGAGGTGTGTGTGTTTATGACTCACCCGGGTGGACCAGAGAGGGTGAAACGTCCAATCTCCAGCAACTCAGACATGCCGTTATGGGTCCGAAGCGTCCACATGTGCAGACTGTTGTCATCCAGCAAAGTAACCAACTCCACCTGCCACAAAAACAAAACCCACAGGCCAAAATCAGAGCACACCAGCAGCAAACAAATGAAGCCAGTAGACATATTTTATTAAGCTGTATTTAAAAGGAAAAGCACACCCCAAAATAAACATCCAAACATTAAAAAGTTCATTAGACAATAATCAATAAGGTTCTTATTTTTTAGATATACTATAAGCATAATGCACGGATACATACATTTTTAATTGCTGCCCAGCTTCGATATAAATTTATGCATGTCATTAAGCCAAAGTGCTTTGTGAAACTTCTTGAAATACCTTCTCAACCTCACCCCAAAACCACAAATGATTCACTGAAAGTCAGCGACCGGGAATGAAATGTAAATTACATCTAAAAAAAAAATCCAGGCAAGATCAAAGACGTCAGGATTACGGTTCAAAAGTCTTACCTGGTTTGGCAGGAAATGCACCTGTGTGACTGCCGCATTCTCGTCATGAAGTCCCATATACTCAACACCTGGAGCTCCATACCTGAACACTAGATAAGGAAACAGTCCAACCATTCACACTGCACAGCCATCACACCACCAAAGGTTTATTTCCACCAAGTTTACACAGCACTGATACAAAATATTACATGTTAGGCACACAGCAAAAACCACATACCCAATTATTCATTTCTGATTCCTCCTCTGTAAATGATTAACAAGAAATTATGCAATAATATGGGAAGAGACTTATAAATACTTATATAAACTGTCCCACCTTCTAGAATACCTGCATGTTGGGTGTGTACTATTGTGTCACTGGAACTACCATGAGATCAGATACAGGAAATCTCAGCGCTTCATCGCAATATCACAATTTACTCACTTTGCCTCGGGATTCAGAGACAGGGGAATGGAATGTGGAATTATTCAACACTGACAACGCAGATCAAATAACAAACTCTGCTGCTCTGGTTGGTGGAGGATACAGTTTAATGGCTCCTGATCTGGTACCAATAGCCAGGAGATCCAGGCTGGGGCTGAAGCCCAGAGCGCTGGGCTGATGGGGGAAGCCATGCTCTACAGTCTACAGTGCAAAAAGAAAAACATGCATGTTATATAGAACCACATGATGTCAAATATAGAGATAGGAGAACCTGAAATGGAACTGTACACTAGATAGCTAAACTAGTACTAGTGCACAAATAATAATTAAAAAATGTCTGAATTACTTCAGAATTTGTCTGGAAAAATAGCACTAAATGAGTCTTAAGTCCTAAGTGGATAAAACAGACAAACAGTACTTTTGTTTTTTATAATTCTAAAAAAAATTCGATGTTTCCAACTATTTTATAAAAAAGGTTAGAAGATAATAAAAAATAGACCCCTCCAACTGATCTATAAAGACCTGAAAACCATCTAAGCTAAAGATAACTGTATATGTAACACCAAAGACTATAAAATACGTTCTTGATCACCTTGTTGAACTGGTAAAGATCCTGTTTGTGTTTGTCCCTCTGAGACTCATGTCCATGTCTGCGGAACCTCTTCATCCTCTCTGGAAGAGCAGAAACTCACGCTGCCTTTCTCACTGTTTCTCCTCAGCCACCTGACACAAGAGGACAGGAGAGATACGGCGTTAATCAAAGACTTTACAGACAGACCATCATGGCCAAACCAAACATCATGACAACATTATCAGAACACATTAACAACGATAACGGTCACTGAACAAAATCAAGATAAAACCGTTAGCCAAACAGAAGAGAGCAGACCTTAAAAAGGTTATGTGTGTTTTCCAATGGAAAACAATGGATCTGATAGAGCCAGGAATTCCAAGGAAGAGGTTGTGAAGTGTCGACTGAAACTACCCCCTCACCACCCCCTGATTTCTCTCTTTTACTCTCAGCCCAGCCCCCGCAGGGAGATCTAGAGATCTCTGCAGTCCTGACTGAAGCAACTTTTGTTCTCGTGGCACACGGAGCCGAGCAGTTTTATGGCCCCTCCCCTCATCTAAGCAAACGGCACCTGATGAAGCACCTGTTGCCCAGGAAAGCAGATTCAGAAAGAGGCTCTTTCAGATGGAGAGAGAGAGAGGGAGGGAGGGAGGGGGATACCTGCTTTCCATTAAAGAGAGAACTTGGAATAACCGCTCTAACAATACACAATAACCCCTGTGTAAAAGGCTGGTTCTCTCACCTGGTGCTTTAAGTATCTCAAATTTGTTTTGTGTGCAAACAGAAAAGCCATAGGGCCATTTTTCATCTCAGAACCTTACAAAAAAAAAACCACAGTAACAAGCATCGCTATTACCAACCTATTACCAAATGTGTAAGGTAGGTACCAAATGGTCAACATTGTTTTGTTTGTTGCTGTTTCCGTGCTGTTTGTTAGGAGAAAGTGCAATGTCACTTCTCAGCTATCATCAGTTATCTTTTGATTTTTGCCTGGTGAACAATAAATCAGACAAAAAAAATCCCAGAGACTGACATTATTGTAAGGAATGCTGTATCTGGAACCAAAATATCATATAATGACTTGTGCCTATACGCAATGCCTTAGAATCTCACTGAAAACTAAATTTCACATATCTTAGCAACTGCATAGCAACACCCTGGTTAATCAGAACCCCCAAGAATTAGGTCAGCAAGTTTTGCAAATACCACATTTCTATTCTTTAAAAAAAGATAGTGATAATAGTGGTGACTGATATTAAATTATATGAGTAATCTTAGTAAAATTTGCACAATTCTTACAGTAACCCTATGGCAATTTGGCAGAAAGTACAGTGGTAAATTTCCACATAAGGAAGCCTGTTATCATTCTACATTGCAAATATTTGTACACACAAATACACACTTCAGTGAGCCAATTTTCATGGGAACAAAAAATGAGAAAATCAAAGCCAAGCCAACCAACACAACAAACCGTCGAGTCAGAGTCTACGACGTACGATTATTGACAGCAAAAGAAAGCATATTCAGAGTGACATATTCAGATAACAGTTCTGTTACATCACAGCAGAACTCCCCAGAGAATGTGTCTAGACTTAGCCAATCAAAACCAGCCTCATAAATGATCACACTTAAGAATAATCAGGGCACGCATCAACACTATCAACAGGAAGAAGGAAATATTTTCCTTTTTTTTTTTTCCAAACACAACTTTTCCAGTGAGTCAGCTACCCTGCTCGGCTCAGACGCATATTTTTGTGATTATTTTGCCATTATTAGCCAAGAACATTTAGTCATTGTCAAGCATGTGGGTACAAATGTTTCCAGAGAAGGGCATGAGATCCCATTTCCCTATTTCAGGGACAGAAATCCAGAGATTATAGGACCCTGAAGAAACCGGCCAAGAGAACAAAAACAAAGTCTGTCAAACTCAACCTGAGGGACAATGTTAAGGTGGGAGGTCCTCTACTTGAGAGTAAGCCAGGCTTTATGAGGGAAAACTCTCAGCAGGAGAGCTGGAATTGGGTGAAAAGACAAGGTTTATTCAGAGCTAAAGAGTCCCCGGCCACCATTTTGATCAATGGGACTATTTAGTAATACTGTCTATAAAAACAACTCTAGTAAATTTGCTTTCAGAGATCAATATTAGACATCCATCCATCTAATCCTCAGTTAATTAGAGGTAGAAAAAAACAGTTTGTTTTTAATGCTACTGGGAGGAATTATAAAGGAGGTGCGTTGGAGGGCAGTTATGTGGGAGTAGCAGCCCTAGCTAGTCTAAATTAGAGGTGGGAGGTCTATGCAGAGAGTTTAAAGACGCTAAGTAGAAACGGTATGTTGAGCTAAGCAGGAGGCAAGCAATGTTCCCCCATAATCAGCTCAACCGTACAGATGACAGATTCGAATATAGAATAAACTGGCACACTAGCAAACACAGAAAGCTTGCTATTGAACATACAGCCATTCTGAAACATCAAGGCACTTATTTAATCTAATTTTAGAACACTATGGTGGAATTTAATTATTTGTCAGTGAAGAAACTAAGTCCATCGCAAAAAGATTTTTACAGGTTTTAAAATAGTGTGTGTGGTTGCCAGGGTGTTGCTATGGAGCCGCTAATGTGTTCTGATGGCTTTTCTGGTGTGATTCTAGTGTAAGGTTGTAAAAAAGGGATCAAAGGCTTTTTAAAGAACTTATTTTGAAGTCCAGACAGGGACAACCTGCAGTAAACATTGATACCATTTAAAGAATCGATACGCTTACAGATTCCTCTGTTAAAGGTCACGGTGAGAAGTGACATCATAGTACGAAAAACATGTCAACATACTCACAACTAACTCACTAGCCACAACTTTGGCCTGATACCAGGAGGACAGCAGCCAAAAACAGCCCCCTATTGCCAGGAGAGGTCAATTGCTTTTTAGTTAAAAAACAGTCTGCACAAGCCACAGACTCACTGACTAAAAATGTTGGCTACTACATGTTCTACTCATACCAGTGTACCTCTATTACTAGTTGCATAATGCAACCGCATAGGGAAGCAGCAATTTCAGGGCTGAAGTTTCTGATAGCCAGTTTCAGTCAATCAGGTTCCTCTCCTTTAAAGAGGTGCTTGTGTTCAAGAACAATAGCTCTGAGAGGATATGGGAACTCAAATTACAACATTATAAACTAAATGAAATATTTGCACACAAGAGGCAAAAGATAAGAACAGCAAGTTTCTTTAATCGCAGACAATGAGCCTGCAGGAATTTTGAAGAAAGCATCTACAGACACTTCTTGATTTTAAGTATCAATACTGTATTTTTCAAAGAACGGGTTAAATCTGAACCAACTTTCACACCAGAAATAACAGTCGCCCGAAACGTTTCCAGTCATCTGTGATTTTTTTTTAATTAGTTTTTACTTTAAGATCAATTTTTCTAGACAATTAAATTCCAAGCCTGGAAATTCCTTAAACATTCATTAATATTCCCAGGTAATCCATGACTATAGGAACCCTTTTAAATACTTCTTATCACGAGTTTCAGCTGAACATGGTTTGCTCAACAGCTAGTGTAATCGTGTGACATCACTGCATTCTCAGCATAGCATCCCACAGGAAACAAAGATCATAGAAGAAGACAAGAAGATGGGACCTGCCCTGACATGAGCACAAAACTGTCAGTGAACTCTAACCAAGGACGTTCTCCCTCAGCTGCTTGACCTGGTTTTATCCGGCACATTCAAACGTGTCACAACAGTCCATCTGGGAAATCGAAGAATTGCTATTTTTAGACTCAATATGGGTAAAAGAGACAAAAGAATCCGTTAGATGGTATCTGAGGTCAAAAGAACATACAAACAGGTCAAGTGCAGCAATAAACATCAGTTACACCCGGATTAAAAGTTAAAACGCAGTGTAAACATGAAAACCAGTTTAACCACCACGAGATGACAACATGGCTAGAAACAATGTACAATTGGGCACTTTTTTTAGGGCTAAGAGTATGTTGGCTTTGTGCTCAATGTTTAAAGCTGCAATCCATAACTTTTCTCTTTCTCCATTTCAGTTTAAAACATAAAATTGCCGGTTTCTTCACATACTTTTCTTTACGCATACTTAAGTCAAATGAAGCCAAACAGACATTTCCGAGGAAATCCAACCCAACAGCTCAAATTATAAATCATGAGCTTAGCCTTCCAAATCAGTGGAAGGTATGAGATTGTTTTAAACATAAGTTATGGATCGCAGCTTTAAATAAAACAAGCATGTTATGTATACTAATAAAGCAAATATTGTCACAAATGATAATTACAGATATCATAACTTTTTTATATAAAGTCCATAGTAAGTAATTTATGACCTGCACTTAGATCATAGATGATGACTTCAAATCTATCTGGACAAAAGTGTCCATCCCACTCAGACAGAACGGACAAAAGTTCATAGTTCTTAAAAAAAGAATAACAGAGGAAGAGGAAGTGTTGGACGAACTTCCTCTCATTCATACCGGTCATTGTAATTCCGATCTCAGCAATGATTCCCTCCACACGAAATCAACCACTACAACCGTTTGCAGCTGTGGAAGTGAGAAGCCTTTGTTTACCCTCTCTTCCTCTCTCTGAAAATGCAAAAGTAAGATCTTGTCTATAGCTGTGGGGTGTGGTTCCACACAGGATGTCGATCCCCAAACTCAGGGCCTTTCCTGTCCTCTCTGAGATGGTCCATTAACTGAAGAGTAAAAAAACAGCCAGATGCCACATACTGTTATATCAGGCCGACAACTTGGGTTAATATGCGATCTCTAATGCTTGACTGTCCTGCAGAAAGTAACCACCATAAGAAATGACAGCCACACCCTCACGTGTCTAATGTAAACAGTCATTGTCTATCCACAGTTCTTCATTAACTGATCACAAAGAGGTCAACGATAACTGCATAATAGAAGTTTTGAATCTCCATGAGCAAAAACAGGTGCATATAACATTCTAGCTGTATTAGAGCTGCATTGTTGCATTTGCTGCACTGTTGCATTTTTTTTTTTTAAATCAAACAGGTGTTTATTTCTCTTGACCCACTTTTGGGTCACACACACAAAACATCTTTAGATTACATTTTGTATTGTCTCGTCCATTGTGCTTCACAACTATTACTCAGGGACCATCCTTCTGACATTTCAACACACGCTTGTGTCAGCAAACAAGCTTAATGCAACAACAAGGTTTGTCGAGTAAATTAACACAATTTTAAATCTGTTACATTTCAGATTACTTTGTAGATGACAGCAGATCTAAGGGCAAAGCTTAAACCTGCCATATATTCCGGACTGGCCTGAAAGAAATGACCCATAATAAATCACAAATTACATGTGACTCCACCAGTCCTAATTAAACTATTGTCTATGGCACAACTGTCATTTGTTCTCTGTGCCAATAGATTTAATCCAGACATTAACCATGCATGCAAATGACTCAACACAATAAAAAACAAAGATGACAGCGGAACATGGCCGTGTGTGAAGCAACCTGAGAGGCGGATGAAAGGGGCGGAGGCTTCGTTGCTCTCGATTCTCAACCTGTCAGACCGGTGGGACAGCCAGCCGCTGATCTACACCAAAGACTCTTCACACCCAGATCCA
>JAZGTK010011862.1:0-15289 GCA_036877625.1 Ambastaia sidthimunki
TAGGTGTATTCTAGAATTTTGTTTTAAACTCAATTAACTTTAGCAAGCCCCGCCTACAGCTTCGTCTGAGTTTACGAGTGCTCTCTTAAACTATCAGTGGAAGTTTGTTTTGGTCTGTAAGGCAGTGAAGTGGAAAGAGCTAAAAACATGCAGGTAATAAAGCATAACAATAATGCTTTTTGCTGGACAATCAAGGGCTTGTAAATGCTGATTAAACTAGTAATCATTTACTCATCCTCTTTTGTGGAACTCCAAAAGGAGGTGTTTTGAAGAATCTTCACGCTGTTCATTATTTATTGATTTTTTCTCCCCCTTTGCCATAGCCCCTAAGTCACATTTTCAGGTTTTTGAGTGAACTGTTTCTTTAAGCAATGTTAAAAGTGTGCAACAAACCACAGGCAAAAGTCTGAAGCTTTTCTGCTTGTGGAGGTAATAGTAGAACAAAGCTGTGATGTTTCTCCTCAGGTCACATACGTATATCAGACCTGGGTTTGGCTGTGCATGTACCAGATGGTCAGACAATCAAAGGTCGGGTGGGCACTGTGGGGTACATGGGTAGGTATTTGAATTTATTATTGCCTGAATATTATCAGTAGCTTCTGATTCAGAGGTTGGCAACACCTTTCTTGAAACATTCAGTGTTACCTGGATGTGTTTGTGTCCCATTAGCCCCTGAGGTGGTGAAGAACGAGCGGTACACATTCAGTCCGGACTGGTGGGCTCTCGGCTGTCTCCTCTATGAGATGATTGAGGGCCAGTCGCCCTTTCAGCAGCGTAAGAAGAAAATCAAACGTGAGGAGGTGGAGCGGCTGGTCAGAGAGGTGGAGGAGGAGTATTCCAGCAAGTTCTCAGAGGATGCCAAATCACTCTGTAAAATGGTGAGTTTATGTTATGCAAGTAAAGCTTTACATAGAGTGGAATCATTTTACCGTACAGTATATACTATCATTTTTTTTCCTGAAGATAAAGAATTTTTTTTTTATTTATGCTATAATCACAAACAATTATTAGGTATATTTTTACAATCATCTTTATTGTTTTGTCTCTTAGCTGCTAGCCAAAGATCCTAGCGAGAGACTTGGCTCTCTGGGGGGCGGCGCCTCAGAGGTTAAAGCCCACCTAATTTTCCGTTACATCAACTTCAAGAGGCTTGAAGCAGGAATGCTCGAAGCTCCCTTTATTCCAGATGTGAGTTGGTTGAGAGACTAACATGGTATTTTGGGCATATTTATTTAAAATACCAACCACAACTGTCATTGTTACCACTTAGTTTTTCATTTAAATTGTTTGAGGACAATATTGTTCAAGTGTGGCAGATCAACACTGCATGATTTGAGTGTTTAGTATAGTTTGTATATGTGCCTACAGCCTCAGGCCATCTACTGTAAGGATGTGTTGGACATCGAACAGTTTTCCACAGTGAAAGGGGTGGAGCTGGAGCCCAAAGATGACTCCTTCTACAGCAAAGTGTCCACTGGATGTGTTCCCATCCCCTGGCAAAATGAGGTCAGATCTCCACTCAGAATAACCTCACCGAAGGTTTTATTCTGTACGGTGATTGCCGTTTTATGACCAGCAAATGATAAAGAGAAAATTAACAGCGACTTTGCCATTAACTGTCAATCAATTAAAAAACTAATTGTGTGATGTGCTGATTAATCATTAATCGCCAATGATCGCATATGTCAGTCTTTGCTGATGAAAACTTCATAAGTGAAGATAATTTAAAGACATTGCATTATTATGGTAGAACAAACATTGACAAAAAGTACCTTTAGAAGTGAACGTGTACTTTGCGCCATATCACTGTACACAATCCTGAGTAAAATGGACACTGAAAAGAAACCTCATTCCAGGAAATGTATCTCTGTATGGGTCAGGAAGTTCATTTTATTGTCTTTTAATTATTTGTTCTGGATTATCATGTTCAATGGAAAAGGCATATGGTTTTTTCATTGTAATGTGTTTTGTATTGTACTTCATCAATCCATTTAGATGATAGAGACTGAGTGCTTTAAAGAGCTCAACGTGTTAAACTTGGACGGCACTGTGCCCCCTGACCTAGACTGGAGAGGTCAACCCTCACCTCCACCCAAACAGGGCTTGCTGCAGAGACTCTTTGGACGGCAGGTGAGACTCTGACATTCACTTACTTTGCTTATCTCATTAAATACATGTCATGTCTTGTGCCATGTGCCCGTTTCCCCCCAAGGCTGTTGTGTTACTTTAGTGAATGAGGTGGTGAGTGTCTGGTTGAGAAGCTCTGCCAAAGGTGTTTCTAAACCTTGTGTGTTCAGTATTGGGTTTGATACTGAAACTGTGTGCTTGTCAGCAGGTAATTATTGTAATGTAATAAAAATATCCACAAGCTCTCAAGTCAGTTACCATATAAATCTCCCCAAAGCTAATAAATATGGACTAAAAGCCACAAAAGTATGATTTTGTGGGGCTTTTAAACTAATATAAAAAAGTTATCACACGTTTTGTCAGAGGGCTCCCAGTGTTTGACTGCATGTTTCTATGCTGCCCCTACAGGAATGCTGTGGAAATTGCAGTGACAGTGAGGAGGAGCCTACACGGCTGTAAGGGCGTGGCCTGCCCAGAGCTCCTCCCCTACATTGCAGAGGATCTCATTTGTTTACAGTTTTTGCACATTTGTATTTTTAAGATAGCTCTATATAAATATTGGAATGTATTTTTCACTATTTGGCCATGCAGTGTATTTTATTTAAAATCACATCGATAAGGACAGAAAAATGAATCATAATTATTTTCTTTTATCACGTGTGAAGTATGGCAAGGACACTGCTCAAGTCTCAAAGCCGATTGACCCAATCAATCCATGTACATGTCATCAGTATGTATCCCAGCCTCTCTGCGCTTTCATTTATTCTCTGTTCTTGTACTAAATCACAAACATGTACAGTATGCACTCAGAATATTTGTTTTAGATTTGGGGAGCAAAGGAAATTTGTTTTTGCAAATATTTTTATATTTATATTTTGAATTTTATTTTCTTATGGTAATATCGACAATCAAATGACACCATTTGTATTAAATAGTGAAACATGCATTAATAGATTAAAAAAACAAAAACAGGAAGTGACTGTATAACCGAAGAAAATTTTAACAAGTTGTCTATCAGAAGTGTCAAATATGTTATGTAAGGTGACTTAGCTAGAGATAACTAGTAAACCAAATAGGCGTGACTTAAGTGAATAAATGTATGATAACAACTGCAGACAGCTGATCATGATGATCATGTTGTAAATATGAGACACTCGTCTGTAAAGTCTTCAGTGCGTCTTCCTGCAAATTCCTCCCTGGATAAATGGGAAAAATATCCTGGTTATAGTTCTGTGTGACCCACATGTTGCATACTGAATCAAACCATGAGGCATTATTTTCCATTTCTGGTATATTTTCACAACAATGTTTAGGAAAGATTGGTGACTGGTAATAACATGATCTTGTAATTTGACAAGACAGAAAGACTTCAATACTTTTACACATTTAGCAGGTAATCGTTTGTGAACATGCTAACAGACATTCAAAATGTTATTTTATTTTTAAGTAGTTGCTATAAGTAGGTGTACGTAGTTTTCTTGGGCTGCATAGAATTTAACTGCTGCTTTTTTAGATCAAACAAAAATTATTTGCCAAATCAAAGTTTTTCTTTCAGTATTTTTTTGTTTCTTTTTTGTTTTTTCGTTTCTCTTGCACTCACAATAAGCTCTTTTTATTTGCTTGAAAAGAGGATGATTTGGGAACTTCCTTGTAAAATTTAACCTCTTAATGCACTTAAGACCAAACCAGTTCAATTTTGTCCTTTATTGAAGATGCGTTTTGAGGATTTAGGGTACTAATTGGTATTAGTGTTTTTGTTTCAGATGTCTCTGTTCTTGTTTTTGAGTTGACTTAACATCTTGTGCACACTGTCTCTGTTCTCTGCTGTTGTTTTACCTCAAAACATTGTGATGGACGTTTATCTTTTTCCAGAGCTCTTGTGAATTTTTATATTGAACATTTGGACATCATAGTATATCACAAGAGGTTTTGGAACTTTATATTTAAGCCTTGCTGAATGCACATCATCGTTAGCCCACCGACTCAAGTGTTTTTGATCAAACTAAAGCTTTGGAGAAAGTCCATGGAAGTACCGTCACCCAGTGACACATTTTCTCATCCACTTGCAGTTTACGTTAATTCTCTCAGATAAACTCAAATACATTCCAAACTCTACCGTACTGTACAGTTGTAAAATTTGTTTTGTTTTTTGTTTATTTAGCAATAATGGATTTTATAACTACAACTACTATATACATGTGTATAAAATGATAACATTTCAAATCTAGAGGAAAACAGAACTTAGTTTGACTCAATGTTTTTCTGAGCCAGGCTTTCAACACTGTGAAGTGATCGTTTCTGTCACAGTTTTTTCTTTTGTGCAATGCACTGATATTTGTTATTTTCTTGTTTTGTGATCTTACAACTGTGTATGTATGTGTGCCTACATGCTGTATGTCTGAGTGTGTGCGCTTATATCTGCACTGCATGTGCTCCTTTTCTTTATCATAACCACTAGCTGAGGTTATACATTTTTCCCTAATTGAGTGAAATGTTATGTTCCAGCTTTCAGTGTTTCTTTTATCTTGTATAAGAGGAAAGGTGGACAACTTCAGTCTCACTGATGATAATGATTATAGAACATTAGTAATATCATCAGATCATTTCAGTATCATAGATATTATGTTTACCTCAGGGCAAAGGTGGAGCTGAACTCAAATATTCATAAATGGGACTTTCATAAATGGGTACTGAGAATTAAACATTCGGAACAGAAATTTGAACTGTCCAGTCACATTTGTCAGTGTTATTTTTAATGAATACATTTGAGATGTAATGTTACAATAAAAACAGACCCCATGATATCAATGTCGTATTGTATTAACAAGAGAACTAACATAAAAAATAATGTTAGTAAAAAATGAAAGATGCAAGAATTTATTCCTATATCTTACATGCCTCAAAGTGTAAGGTGCCATTTTATGCGAAATTTTCATTTAGCAAATGGCAGGGCTAGAGTTGGTAAATCTCTTGGGTAGAAAAGTGTGAAGCTTAAATATTTAGAATAAAACGTTACCCTAATTTTTAAAACTGTTCTAAATGCTAAAACCAGAAGCAACATGCCATGGAGGGTTATAGACTTCAATATGACTAATTTAGCTATTGTGTATAATGTGCAGATTAAAGTAATATATAATCTAAACGATTTGGCTATTATAAGCAGAACCAAGTCTGTGAAAGAAGTCAGTGTTGTTTAATTTGTCATTTAATGTGCCATTTTCTCCATAATGACCATGTCAGATTTTGAGTTGTTTTGCTTACAGTAATTTAGAATTTTGTTTAAACAAAATTTATAACATATCTGTATTTTTTTTCCAAATCAGTATATAAAAGTCCATTGCCCTTTCATTGAAAGCCAGAAGAATGTGTTTTGTTGCAATGCTAACTTGTTTTTGTATCTGTATCCCTGTTCAAGAAGCCTTATTTATATATGATACAAGAAATGGTTCCTGGATTGCACATTGAATGCTAATATTTGCTAAACTCAATAGTTAATTCTCACTCAGGTTACTGCCATCATTTATGTTATTATTTGCTTAATGTACACAGCCTTACTGATAAAATAATGTCAATTTACTGTTTATATTTGTCCATTTTAAAGTTGTATAAAAGACATGCCACTGGGGAACGCTGTTTATAGACTTTGGCGAATAATTGTGTTAATAATGATAAAAATGACATTGAAGGAGTTTGTTTAGTAAATGTTCTTTTTGTTTGAGCACTAATGCTCTTTTTCGCTTTTAGTTTACTTTGTGCTGTAATGTCTGCTCATTGTGCATGGCCTGTCACGCAGGTCGTCTGTGTACCACAAACTGCATTTTGTTTTTTTTCTGAAATGTTTTCATTCTGAATTTTTTTTCTGCAGTAATATTTAACTTCAATAAATTTTTATTTGGTTAACTTTTGTGTAGCTTTTGAATATATTTTCTGTTTTGATCGTGTTGACAAGAATGTGCGGTAATGCAAATATTGCCCTGGTTAGGATGTTATTTAGTTTATCCAAGATCCCTACCCACATAGTTGTATACTAAACATTCATTATGTTTTGATTGTCTGTAATTGTGCTGTGTCTTGCATTGTTTCGGTTTGGTCTTCAAATGACTTGTCACAGGAAACTTGTGTCTTGCCTGGTTATGGTGTAACCAAAACTGCCCATCTCCAAATGCATATGTTCTATTAAGATACCAGCAACTAATAACTAATACCTCTCAAGTAGCCACACCAGTTAAATTAGTAATTTCTTTAGCACAAATAGTGTAAAACAACTACAGCAAAGGTTTAGCATGCTCATACTTTTTCATGCTTTTTAGGCTGTCCTTCATAACTTTGCTACTGCATGATAATTACCTAATGTCAGACAAAATTACCTAATGTCTCCGACAAAATGTCAGAGATGACAATTAAACACAATTTTTAAGAACATTTTGAATTAAAGAAACCAGTTCAGATTAATTAATGTGCTGCCACAGAACACTAATCCAATGGCTGATACCACTAGTGTGTATATGCTATTAAATCTTTGATACCCTTCTTCTTATCCATCAGATAAACAGACGGACTTCATCTGATCATATAATACCTTGATATTCAATCCTAACATATGGTAACACCACTTTTATTATGCAATGCTCTAGTCTCACTACAACCCTGTAATAATGTGGCTCGAAATCACAAGATCTATTTTCTCACACTCCATGATGTTAGCACATCTCCTGTTCCACAGGGTCGACTTGTCCATCAGGCTGATTATCACTGCAAATCCGCCACGTCGTTCCCTTGCACCTCACTCTCCTCTCCAGTCCTTCTTTCTGTTGCTGGGCAACGCTCTTTAAGGGATTTAAAAGAAATAAATAATGCCGCAAATAGACTCTTCTGGTTTTTTAACATTGGGAGAAGAGAGAAACGAAGCTCGTCACAGATCATCTGTGAGGTGCAGATATGGCATCAGGTTTGAGGGCCTTGAGCAAGAGGCAGGGAGGGGTATGATTGTCTATGAGAGCTTTTCCGCTGTAACTGACCAAGGTTGTTTGAGCTATAACTGTATGAAGTACTGAGGGACAACCACTGTATGAAGTTCTCTCATCATCTGCCCTTTTCCTCTGGCTGTCTCTTTGTCGCTAATAATTGCTGATGGGGTTCATGTTTAGAAGGTCTGTAGCACTCACTGATAAAGAACAAGCTTCAACACTTTTCTCTTCAATGTAAACCTGATGAGTAACAGAACATTTTGTTGCCCACTTTCTCTTTGTGCAGCATTGTGCTGGACTGTCCTGCCCACAGTGAGATTCTGATTAGCTGTTATTATGCCACATTTAGCATATTCTGTTGTGGTTCATATGTTAGGGACCATATTGTCTGATAGAAGGATGGCACATAATGAATTTGCTTGTGGAAAACTTGCTGCCTAGAGTCTAGAGTGCTCTGGGTGGTTGCCAGGATGATGTTATGAGGTTGCTAAGATGTTTTGAGGGATTGTTAAGATATTATGGTATGTTTCTACGGCATTGCTGGATGGTGGCTATGGTGTTCAAGGTGGCTGTTTGGTGGTTGCTTACCAACCATGGTTAAAAGAGACAACCCTCAAATGTCTATTTTTAGTCTTCAGGTCCCTAATTTTATGACTGTAGTATATAGACTCTGCCTATTTTATCATTCTCCATGTAAATGTCTGATTGCTAAGAAAAGTAATACCACCTTTCCTCAAAATTCAGGACATTTTTAAATATCACTAATGTTTGTAATACTAACAGTGCCGGTACAGGTTACATGGCAAACTCTGATACTTAGAGTGAAGGATTTCAAACAGACCCTGAACCCTAAGTATAAGCAATGGTAACAGTTTTGTCTGAAGTAAATATAACATTATAGGTGAAATGAATGATAGGCTTAAGAATACTGTGTCTGACATTTTGCCACCTTTGTAAATGATAGACCAGCAAATGATGCATCTACAAACATTTACACATTAACAACGTTTCACTCAATAGGTTAATACCGGGCTTGTTTCTAGGATCACTTTTCACAAACACTTTGTCTTCTGAGGTCAAACTAATGTCTAAATATTCACCAGAATGAATAAGACACACTTCCGAGACCATTATGTCTACAACCCAGAATGTGCTTGGTACTTTTACAATGATCACATGGCTCGGCTGATTCAAAGATTCTGGAATTCAAAGATTCTGTCGTAGAGGGAAGACAAAAAGCAAGCAGCCTTCTGTGACAATGAAATTTTACTTTGCAGACAATGACTCTCATTGTCTAAAGTGTGCAAGTGTCTGTGTTTTAAGCCTAGGAAGATTGTGTCACGCTCTAAAGTTCCTGGCATGAGATCCGTCACAGAGAGCATTTGTGGGTCACTTCCTGTCATTGAGGTCACAACACATGAGGCAAGAGGAGGTCAGCCAATCACAGGGTGACCTTTTGCTTTCTTTGTGATCACGGTGTCATTTATGCCTGAATCACTCTTTTTTCATAACGATACAGGTCTAAGACTTAAAACCCTTGTATACAATTACAATATGAAAATTAATCTGTATTTAAGGCCTAAGGAATATTTGATAATAACAGAATGTTTAAAAACAGCTTTTTGTGCAATTCTGTTTCATTCCACAAGTGGCACAGAAATTTCACTGCAATGCCATTCAAGGACAACAGTACAGAAAATGTTAGGTGAAGAGATACATAGATTTGATTGTTATGGTAGGGAAATAAGGTGGAGCAAAATGTTCCTGTGTTTTCTCTTCCAAACATAAAGAAACAGCTCTCATAATAGTTCATGTCTCTGCATCTGCTTCAAACAAAGACAGAAAGACAGACAGACAGAAAGTGTGAAGTTGAGACTACAAGGGTGTGCAAAACCTCCATGAAAAAGTGGTATTCATAAATTGCAATATAATGTCTTTATTCTTGGAGTCTGGGAAATAAAGGCACAATCATTATCTCTGATCTCTTTAATTCCTCCACAAGGTCAGCAAGGAGAGAGGCTGTTTTTTAGGAGGTTTCAAGGAGGTTTTGTCCAGGGCTTTTGAAAATGAACACAGGCATTGACAGTGTCCACAAAACCCAAAGCATGATAAGTCCAGAATTATTCCTGTGAAGTCATGAAGAGACTGGGTCCTAAACCAAACACTACTTTGAGATAAATGACAACACAGCCAATCAAATTCCCTTTATTAACATGAAACTAATCCTCAGCCACACTGTAATGGTGGAAGCATTGTAATATGGCAACCCTAGATATAAGCAAGGACTTCACAGTCCACACAGTGAAGCTGGCGCAGTGCTTATGCAAGTTGTCATAGCAATGCTCTTTTCCCTAACCTGCAACACTATAGCACATTACAAGAAACCAGTTCGGACTGAGTTTCATTCTGCTAACCTGAAAACCAAATAAGCAACACTTACTGCAGTACATGATCTGTCCTATGCAAATGTTCTTGAGCATGTTCTTTTCCACAGTGTTCATGAACATGTTCTTTTGTGTCCAGTGTTCTTGAACATGTTCTGTCCTAAGCAAAGTGTTCTTTAGAATCTTTTTGTGTAATGTAAAATGTTCTTGGGCATATTCGTTTGTGTTCTTGAACATGTTAACTGAGGTGCTCTTCAGCATATTATGTTTAATGCATGTCTTGCACATGATGTCACATGTGTAAAGTGTTCTTAAATGTTCTATTTTATGCAGTGTGTTCTCATGTTCATTCCCATGGAAGGTGTTCTTTAGCATATTTTGTCCTTTGCAATATATTTTTGAGCATGTTCTCCTCCACGGAAAAAAATTAGAGCAGGTTAGTTTATTTAAATAAACGGCTGTGTCTCATCCTATGAGGGGCGTCACTGACACATTACTGACACACGTGGTTGTACGTGACTTACACATTTATGTACAGAAGTTCAAAGACATTCAACCATCATAACCAAGACGGAAACGGACAAAACAAATAACTCACACCGCCGCAGCTTTGTGATACAGACAGTTAAAAAAAAGGAGGAGCGACAATCGATTTGCGTTTGTTGTTGAACCGTTATTCTCAATGTTACAGACAGAGTCCTCGTGACAGCAGCGGGTCGCGCGCGGAGTGCCAATGTGGGTGTTTGATGACGCGCTGACTCGCGTGAATTACAGGTATCCATTAACCACTGCGCTTCAAGATCTCGAGGGGTGACACGCAAAACGCTTTGTATTTACCCAGGTAAACATTAGTAAATATACTGTTAACCACAGTCTGCGGTTTGGATACGTTATTAACTACCCGTGCCACTGACAAGCACAAGCGCAACTTTATTTGGATGAAGTCACGTCCAGTGCATTACAATGGTGTCACGGGTGTGAACGTGAACTCATCGTGACTGGAAGATGCACGTCAAGTAAGTGGCCGGAATGATCATATATTTGTATATTTTTATTAGCTGGTAGAAAGGATTATGAAACGGCAAATTCTGAAATGTTATGAAACGTCACCTATGCGTAATAAAGGTTTTGGTTTTGCTGTCCTCTGGGGATGCAGAGGATTATAGATTAACATTTTGGTGCCCTTGAATATTGTAATTTGCTTTCTATAATATATGATATGGCGTTTATCCGTCATTACATATTGCGCACGTTTTTTTCCACAAATATCACCCACCTGAAAAGCTGGACATGATAACTGTTGTTGAAAAGGGCACGCGAAAAACAGACAACAATGATGTTTATTTATTGATGTAAATGTATTTATATATTGTGTGGCTGGACATGAACTCCTTTTGATCTATTTTAACATAAAATCAGCATATTCCATGCCTTAATAATAATAATATAATAATAATAATAATACAACTTGCTGTACTTGTATTAATAATAAAAACTAAAAGAGACACCCCTCTTTAAACGGTGTTTTGTTATGTGTGGCTATGTATTACGTTTTTAGTTTACATTTTTATATAGATTTTTAAACATATATGATTATAATGTATTTTTGCCCATGAGATTGTGTTAGTAGGGGGCATCATTGAAGTTTCAAAGTCACATTCTTCGATTAAGTAAGAGGTGATGACAGGCTCCTCCTCATTCATATAATGAGGACCAGTGTTTAGGACCACAGCCATTTCTCTAAACACTGGGTGATTTTGAAGGTGTGTATAGTAGATATGTTAAACAAAATACCGATACTGCATATTTAGTGTAAGGAGTGCTCGGGTAGTTCCTGAAAGATAATCCATAGGGGATGTCTTTCAAAATGACTTGACTGATCAATTTTAATGCAGTGTGTGTTGGCAATCACGAATTATTAATCACATGATAGGAAGATCAAGGAGAAAAGGACATGGCTGATAAACAACCAGAAGACATTTCATTAGCTTTACCAAGGTTACCAAGCTTTACCAGGTTGTCTTATTTGGACAGAGATCTGAAAGTGTGTAGAAAAGCATACATGTGAATTTGAACTGTAAAGTTGTTTAAAGCAGGTTACATAATGCATCTTAATCATAGTGGCAATGGCATATTTATTTGTCACCGGTTGAGAGCTATCATTAACAGCAGAAGAGGTGCAATGTTGAAAGCCATTATTAAATGTTCAAGCAGTTGAAGATTCGAAATACATTAGTGAATGAAAACTCATACTGTTGACATAATTTCCTCAGAATCTCTATTTGGTGTGAACTTGATACTTACCCCCTAAAGTTACTGTGCTTGAACAGCTGGGGTAATTATGAAATGGGCCATTGTGTGTGAATATTAAGGGTATGTTTTGAAAATATGACAAGTTCATAACTTATGATGGTTGCCCCCTTCTATCTTCTTTCTCTTTGTTGAGCAGCATGACTGCTGATATCCTCTGGAGATCTAAAGAACCCTGATCTGATCTGTGGAGCATCACAACACAGGAGGAGACCCAAGCACTGTGAGAAGTTAGCGTTCCCTCATTGCACCAGCTGTCAGAAAAAGAGCATCTGCAATTATTTAGTTCTTTTAACGAGGGTCTCTGGTGGACCTTTGTGAACTACCACCTCAATTTCGCTTTTCCATTACCTTGGTCTTACAATTTCTTGGAACGTCTTAACTGGATAGCTTTTCCGAGTACAATCAGGTCATTTTGTTTGACCTCCGGTCCGTGGGAAACCTTTCTGTTGGTTAACTTAAAGAAAAATGAACTCAATCAACTCCTGGATAAAGTCTTTGCAGTGTTAAACAGCAGGATTTATCAAAGAATGGGATTTACAGTGTTTGTTTGCTTTGAGAAATGGTGAGTGAACTCCACCCCAGCAACACAACCAGCAGGTGTCTGTAAGACTTTGAATCTTTTCCACTGGATTCTGCAGGGCCTGAGCTTCATCGAGGTCATCATCATGGTGATGTCGCAGGGCACCTATACATTTTTGGCATGCTTTGCCGGCTTTTGGCTCATCTGGGCTCTCATTGTCATGCTCTGCTGCTTTTGCAGCTTTGCCCAGCGCAAACTGAAGCGTCGACGCGAAGAGAGACTGAGGGAACAGTGTCTGCGGTCCCTAGAGATGGAGCCTCTCGACTGCACTGGAGGGGGTTATTCTCAAAGAGAGCCTCCTCAGTTCTGCCCACCACTTCAAAGGATCCCCCCACAGGTGCCTGTGAACCACACCCTCCCACAAGGAAACTGGACCATCCCTGAAGGTAGGGCATTTACACCAATACTTCATTAGCCTACAAACCATTACAATTGAGGAAGGGGACATGTATGGTTTATCCTAATTTAGTTCTATATTAATCCTCATACTTTCTTGAAGATGATCATTTTTAAGAAACATGTAGAAGACACCATGGAATCAAAATGGAGTTAGCTTTGAAGTGATCTAAATATACAATATTTATATTGTACATATAGTATATACAATCTGGGTATATACAATAAAACATCTTTAAACCTTTTAAACTGTTCTTCTTATGAGAGCTTTACCTCAAACCTCCATACCTTACACAGTGCTGACAGCCCAGGCCACATTCTTTTATATATGATATGGTAACAGTGTCTTGTGTGGGCATTGTGTAGGCAGAGGAGCCCAGAAGTGAGCTAGCAACTGGCTAATCATGTACCCAGGCAGACGGGCAGACTGCCAGAGATGGTGTATCCCTGACCATGGGCAAAGAATGTAGTTTTAAACCTGTGCCAGACACATAGGACAGATGACCACACATTAAAACGAGGCCCAAGTAATAAGTCAGCTCATAAAAGAGTAAGAGTCAGAAAGAAGTAAGCTCTTAAAAGGATACTGTACTACTGTATAACAACAAGCCTATTATGTCCTTTGTGTTAATTTTGGCACTATTTGAGAAAATGGTTTTGATATGATGTTAAAATCTTAAGAATCTTTGGTCCTGCTTTATATTAGATGTCTTTACTTACTTTTTTTAGGATAGTGCAGTGGTGCTAAGCAAGTAGGGTTAGCAGTGCATTTTAAGAACACAACTTTGCCACCCAGTACTGCATCAGAACAAATAATTGAAAAGAGCCAGCAAAGAAAATGCAGCCCCATAGCACTGCCAGTCCCAAAAACTCAAATGGTACCTTGCAGTTAGCTTTCATCTTCCATTCTGGCAAGAGGCACAGCTGATATGGAAAAACACTGTTAGTACCAGCCAAACACATCCTTATCTCTGACCTCAATATGCTGGTTTATCACTTACCACAGGAGAAAATCTATCTAGGCTTTCATCTTTGAATGAGATGTGACCTTGAAGCAAATTATAAAAGCTCTGTAGTTCTTCCCCCCTTAATGTTAAAATATAAAAAGCCCTTTCTTTTATTGTCCCATGTCTTCTAATAACCTGATTTTTATACAGAGGTTGTTAATCTGATAAGAATTATAAGAATTTTATGTCTGTAAATGATGATGATGTCTTAAGTAAACAGTAGTCAAAAACACAGATAAGTCCCACAGATAAAGTGGGACAAAACATTATTTATACTTAAGATTATCAAAATCTTGGAAAACAGAAAGGTTAGTTTTATCTTGAGGACATATTGCAAAGGTCAGTTTGCAAGTCAATTGCAAAGGTTTTGTTTAAGTTATTTTACTAAGTTCATTGGTGAACCATATGCTTTTTTGCAGCAGACACAGATGTCTTTGGGAAGCCCCCTTGCTATGAAGAAGCCGTCTTGATGGAGGACCCACCACCCCCCTACAGTGAGGTTCTGGCTGACCCCAGGGGTGGAACATACACCAAACCTTCAAGCAGGTCCTCCAGGAAGCACCTAGAGTCTGAGACCAGCAAGTTGGCCCCAGTGACCGTGTTTCCTGAACATGGCTACTCCTCCCTCATACACCTACCATCGACCAGGTCATGGGACTCACTTGGACACCTCCTGTCCACCATGGACCTTAACCACAACAATCTGCCCGTAGAGCCCCAGGCCTCTGCAATCACCACGATGCCTCGTGAGGGCCGGACTCACACGGACCTGGGTTTGCGGAACCTCCGCAGTCTGGATCAACACTATGGTTTGCCTACCGCTTTTCCTCTTTTAGGACGAAGCACAGCAGTTTAAGCCCCAATTTATGACACAAAAATAGACCTGCGGACCACTTTCTAAAATGAACATTTACAATGCTGAGTCAAACGTGGTCAGAGGAGGTTTCAAACGTCGGTTTTGGGGTCCAAATAGGGTCACTTACTGTATCCGTGAGCGGCTCACTGTAGATCCATCATCTCTTTTCTCACTCATTCTCTCTCTGCACTCAGTGGCATCTCTGCCTGATGCAGAGCAGCAGCTATTATGTGAATGCTGTTTCCATGGCTCCCGGGAGCCGTCTGCAGCACACCAACGCCTTGCCCCTCACATCCTCTCTTACTCACTTTTCATCTGTGGCTCACTAATATTATACAAATGACATTTCAAATTTGCCTTTAAAAACCAGGGTAGATGATAAAACATAGCAAAATGTCCAATGGTTGTACTATAGCTGCACAATGCTGCTGAACTGTACAAAATGCCATTTTATGAACTGTGAAACAATATGAAAACAATCTTTCAAGGTAAATGTTTTAAAAAAATAATTTTGTGCGAATATGCCCAGAGGGATTTTAGACTTTTTGTGAGTCAAATCTTCATAGTGATCATTTAAAAAAAGGATCTTCAGGAAGATTCTTTGGAACTGCCTAAAGAATGACAATTTGTTTGAAAAATGTCTGTCATCCTTTTTTGAG
>JAZGTK010011863.1:0-15289 GCA_036877625.1 Ambastaia sidthimunki
GCCCACAGTGACAGGAAACACAACAACACTGTACAAAAACCTGTTACTGGTTAACCTGTTAAATGGTTAGAGGCTGACAGAGACACAGACAGAATGGAAATTCTATAATAATATTAAGCAATATTATGTACATATGTTAGATATATATTAATAGAATAATAGAAAAAATATAATTAGTCGCCAGCTTGTCATGTGACCTCAGCCTTCCTAGTACTTTCCAGCCTATCAAAGTGTTGATCGAAGTGTAAACTTTTCAGTAATATAATATTAATTCACATTTATTATTATTATTTTATCATGCATTTAATGTAAAAAATCAGAACCATCTCCTTTTTGTGTGTTTTTAGTATAAGAATCAAATGCATATAATGAAGAGACTGAATTTCTATTTATAGTATTTTGAGATATCTCAAACACATAAACACACACACACAATCTAAGGGGATAAAACAGAAGTGTAGGATGCAAGCAGTTTAAATTGAACACTGTAACGCGACATTTTCAACAATGCAATACTTCAATCACCCAAAAGAGGGCAATGTCTACTCATAATATTTAAATATACACAAGCTTTTGTGTTTATACACAAGCGGTTGTTTGAACAAGCCCCTTCTCAGATCTTAATTATAAAACCTAAAGCAAAACATTCTCATTGACTGATTCATCTGAACTTCAGTGTTTGTTTAACATCATGGAATATATGTTTTTTTTTGCACTGTTCATTCTTGGTACGTATTTTAACCTATTATTGATGGACGATTATTGATGAATATTTGTATAGTGTGTTGCCATATAACATGATATACATTATATCATACATAACATTTTATTTTAATTTTACAGAATGCCGATCAGAGGACAAAGTTTTTCAGCCAGACAAACATGTAACTAACGTTGAAGGGAGCTCAGTAACATTACAGTGTACATATGAAACAACTTCAACACAAGAAGATCTCTTCTGGTACATCCAGAGAGAAAATGACTTTCCTAAATACATCCTGAGAAGAAGCAAATATGGAGGAGATAATGGCACTGAGTTCCAGGAGAGATTTCACTCTGAAGTGTCATCAATTTCAGTTCCACTGAGAATCAAGAATCTACATGTGTCTGATTCTGCTGTGTATTACTGTGCTCTGAGGCCCACAGTGACTAAAACACACTCAACACTCATACAAAAACAGGATTAAAGATGGAGTAAAGATGAAGCAGGGTTAGTCTCATTCTTCCATTTAGATTATAAAGTTGTGGTTGAGTTTTAAAAGTCATCTAACATTGTTAAACAGACTCCAATTTTCCTCCTCTTGTAAATACATTTAAAATACTTTTGTAAATACTATGTTTTGTTTGACGGCCTTTTGTGACCATTTTTTAATTATTTTCAGGTAACAATTACAATTTACATCTCAGTGTCTATGTCAAACAAAAACATTATGTGCATCAAAGCAATATTTTTAACATGATAATTAACAAACTTCTAAACACACGTAAAACAAAATAGTTTGCATAGTTATAGTTTATATTTTACACTGAAATCAAGGTGTGTAGCCTTAATCAAATCACACGCAACCAATAACAGATCAGATCATTCCCAAAATGTAGAAAGAACGACTGTGTTACGGCTGCGCGTTTCGTGACCTCTGACCTGTGACGTCACACCACCAAGCACCAATTACTTCTCGCTTCTCATTATAACGAGGACGCCGATGTTGATGTTGGGTATTATGTTCATCATTTGTACTTTCGGTCCTGGTATTAATTGGTAACTGTATATGCAGTTCTGGTCCTGTCGCGCCCTTTATATCTGTTAATTCTGTTTACATTCGTGTGATTGTGTATCATTAGCCTTAGGCTTCCTGGGCTCCGTTAAGGCTCCGCCCCCACCACAGGTAGCAAGTGAAAGTGAAACTAGTACGATAGGATCAATTTTGTGTTGAGAGGGAAATCACATTAGAAGAGAAAAATACAGTGAGTATCACAAATCTTTGTTTACTGAGCAGATTCAGATGTATTTACAAGAACGTTTTACCATAACACTGTAACACAAAATACTGTATGTCATAGTTTAGTCTGTTCTATGCAACGAGGAAGTGATATAAGCTGGAACAGGATGACATGTTTATAATTGTTACAAAACAATACGGTAATCAAACAGACAAAATTAGCTAAAAGTTCTCTCAAGTTTTAAAAACAATCTTGCTGTAACATTAATAGAACATTTTACTGCTTTTGTAACGTAATTAACCAAGCGATAACGTTATATGAAAACTGAACCTTTGAACGTTTCTAAAAGTTTCGCAATAATGTTTTTGTTACTTAATGGAAATGTTACAGAAACATTCTTACAACCTAAAATTGTTACATGGGAGTCACACCAGGTTATCTGAACAAACGATCGTCTATATTCACTTGAACCTTTGGCCACATACCAAACATAACTCGACATAATCCAAGGTGTTCCCTACCTGAACTAAACTATCATGGCACCTGACAGGTTATTGACAATGATTTGACAATTGCTGTGCAACCACTTAAATTAAATGAGGGTAGTTACACACAATATTAGACACTGCACAATATAAGACCAAATGTGCACATCAGGTCCGTGGACAGACTGATTTACAAGAAGTATAAATTTCTGACAGGACATAACATGTTTGCAGGGTGAACATTCACATTTTACATCGGGAACACCGCGTGTTCACAATGAGTGCCTTTAAAGAGAAGAGGTGAGACAATTTAAAGATTTTGATAGTTACTATGTGTAAAATTATTTGTTTTGAATGGAATGTGTCTGTAGTTACAGTAGATTTATTTATGCAGTTGTAGTCAAGAGCTGTATTTGAGTGGTCTAAAACTATAACAACAACATTAACCATGATTAATTAGTTTATTCAATGTGTAATCTTGCATTAACTAATGCTAACAAACTTATTGGAAAGTTTTATCCTATTTGTTTAAACATGTTGGAAGCGGAGAGCATAGTTTTCTACTTTACAACCTAATGTATGTTTCCATACCTGTGACATAGATTTCTAGTTCTTCACAGTAGTGTTTCGAAATATATGTTGCAAATACATATGTACAGGTATGTTAAATACACATGGCTTCCAGTGAGCTAACACCCCTTTACATGTCATGAGCACGGCCCACCATGTGATCCTTTCACGTTCAATGTGTTTCATCCGCAGTAATATTCTTTAAACAGTGTTTAACTGTTGCTGTGTTTTAGTTTGAATTATATAGACCCTCCTGAACCAAGCTGTGTGTCTATGAAGAGTGATACATCAATGGATCCACCATTAAAATTCAGTTCAGGAGATTCTGCAGATGTGAGGTGAGGACAGTCTCATGGAGTAAATCAGTTTATCAGTCTGTATTCTGTAAGAAATCTGTGCTACTGGAGAAGAAACAATGATGTGCAGATATCCATTGACAAATACAAATAATTATTTATGTTCACTCTTGTGTATTGCATGATAAGTTTCCTTATATGTAAATGCATATTTTGTATTGTTAATGTATTGTTAAATTACAGTTGGATAACAGATGGACCACATTCTTTTAAAGGGAAGCAAATGGATTGTATTTTCCAGGTAGGATTGTAATTGTGTCACTATAAATCTTTCTCTGTCAACTTTATCAAATAGTTTAATCCTGAGCAGGGTGCAAAAAACTTCCAGTCCAATTGTTTTCTTGTCCAAATAAAAATACAAGTAAAATAAAACACAAGGTTTAATTGCTTTTGATGTATTATATGGATTAAATCTAATTTGGATGGTTTTAGCTTGGCTTTTTTAGGAAGTTCATGCATAAATACTTTATATAGATTTTTGCCGCAGGCCAGGCAACAATTCAAACAATAGGCAAAAAAAACCTTGGACAAAATGAAGAACTGAAAGTGAAGAACATTTTCTGCACATTAATTAAAAACACTCTTTTTCTGAACAATAATTTCAGGAACTTGAGAAGAAAATCATTTTGCTGATGAAGAAAGAGCTGAAGATCTTCAAGAGACTGCTGAGCACTGATTACCCAGCATGCTCTGAGAGAGAAGAGGAGGGTGATGAAGATCAGAGAAGCCTCAGAGAAAGGTTTCTAAAGATCACAGTGCACATACTGAGGAAGATGAACCAGCCAGACCTCGCTAACACACTACAGACTAGTAAGAGTGACGACTATTACATTAAACTAAATTTAATTCTGTTGCCCTATATCTATTATGTTGAATAAGAAGGATTACCAAACTTCAACAGTTGCTGGTTAAGCTGTATTAAATTGTGCTGTTTAGGGTTAGTATTTTGACAATTTCTGTCATTTGCCAAGTTTGTACAATTGTTCTATCTGCTGAGATTTGTTTTAATTCATAATAACATCAGTTACAATATAAGTATTGTAGTCCAATATTAATGTCCAGAAATTCCTGTATCTGCTGTTTAGCTACAATACAAATAAACAATAATCCGGGTATGTATTTGATTAATCTTTTGATTGTCTTCTTTACACAACAGAACTTGCCCCTTTGTGTTTGAGAAAACATAAATCCAGAATAAAGGAGAAATTTCAGAGAATTAATGAAGGCATACCAAATCAAGGAGGCTCGACACATTTGAATGAGATCTACACAGAGCTCTACATCACAGAGGGAGGGAGTGGAGAGGTCAATAAAGAGCATGAGGTGAGACAGATTGAGACATCTTCCAGAAGACCAGAGACACAAGAAAGACCAATCAAATGCAATGATATCTTTAAAGTCTTTCCTGGACAAGACAAAGCCATCAGAACTGTGCTGACTAAAGGAGTAGCTGGAATTGGAAAAACAGTCTCTGTGCAGAAGTTCATTCTGGATTGGGCTGAAGGAAAAGCAAATCAGGATGTCCACTTTATTTTTCCACTTCCTTTCAGAGAGCTGAATCTGATGAAGCAGAAAAATATCAGTCTGATAGATCTTCTTCATCAGTTTTTCACAGATACAAACAAACTGAGATCAACAGACTTTAATGACTACAAAGTTCTGTTTATCTTTGATGGTCTGGATGAGTGTCGACTTCCTCTAGATTTCTCAAACAATCAGAGTTTATTTGATGTAACAGAATCAGCTTCAGTGGATGTGCTGCTGACCAACCTAATCAAGAAGAATCTGTTTCCTTCTGCTCTTCTCTGGGTAACATCTCGACCAGCAGCAGCCAGTCAAATTCCTCCAGAGTGTGTTGACCGAGTTACAGATGTACGAGGGTTTAATGACCCACAGAAAGATGAGTATTTCATGAAGAGAATAACTAATGAGAGTCTGGCTAATAGAGTCGTCACACACATTAAATCGTCACGAAGCCTATACATCATGTGTCACCTACCAGTCTTCTGTTGGATTTCAGCTATTGTCCTGGAGAGAATGTTGAGTGAAAACGAGAGTGCAGAGATCCCCAAGACTCTTACTCAAATGTTCACACACTTTCTGATCTTTCAGACCAAACTGAAGAGGCAGAAGTATGATGGAAAATGTGAGGTAGATCCTAAACAGGCTAGAAAAAGCATTTTGTCACTTGGAAAACTGGCTTTTCAACAGTTGAAGAAAGGAAACCTGATCTTCTATGAGGAAGATATGAGGGACTGTGGCATTGAAGTCAAAGAAGCATCAGTGTACTCGGGTGTTTGTACTCAGATCTTCAGAGAAGAGTTTGGTCTGCACCTGGGGAAGGTTTACAGCTTTGTGCATCTAAGCGTTCAGGAGTTTTTTGCTGCTTTATTCAGGTTTATTATTTTTATTCAGGACAAAGAAAACAAGTCAAGAATGACTGATTTCCTGAAAAGTGAAGTGGATCAGGCCTTACAGAGTGAGAACGGACACCTGGATCTTTTTCTTCGATTCCTTATGGGTCTCTCACTAGAGTCCAATCAGACAATGTTACAAGACCTACTGGCACAGACAGGAAGCAGCTCTGACAGCAAACAAGAAATGATTGAGTACATTAAGAAGAAAATCAAAGAGCATCCCTCTCCAGAGAAATCCATCAACCTGTTTCACTGTCTGAATGAACTGAACGATCATTCTCTAGTGCAGGAAGTCCAAACATATCTGAGCAGAGGTAACTTTAGTTTAACTGGAGTCAGTCTTTCTCCTGCTCAGTGGTCGGCTCTTGTGTTCATGTTGTTGAGCTCAGAAGAGGAGCTTGATGAGTTTATAATGAGAAAATATGATCGATCAGATGAATGTCTTCAAAGGCTGCTGCCAGTGATCAAAGCATCAAGAAAAGCTGAGTGAGTCATTTAGCTGCATTTTAATCTTAACATTATCAGAATACACACAAACTGACCAGCATTGCACTTTCATTTGCACTGTTTTCTATATCTGTGTTACTACATTTTGTATTTTAATGCACTTTTGTCTTGTTATTTCTCTCTTAGTCTGAGTCACTGCAATCTCACACAGAGAAGTTGTTCAGCACTGGCCTCAGTTCTCAGCTCAAACTCAAGTCTGAGAGAATTGAACCTAAATCACAATAACCTGCAGGATTTAGGAGTGAAGCAGCTCTCTTTTGGACTGATGAACCCGAACTGTAAACTGGAGACATTACAGTAAGAAATACTTAAACCAATAAGGTTAAAAGTGGGTGTTGGTATTAAAGTTCTGTGGAAGCGTCTTTATGTTGTTCATCATAATGCAACAGACTCAGTAACTATTTCTTCTTCATTTTTATAAACTGGTCATGAGAGTCACATATGATTATAATTAATGACTGTGTTCATTTGCTGTCAGTTTAAGGTTTTTTCTCTTTCTCTGCAGGCTGTTTAACTGCCATATTGGAGAGGAAGGCTGTGCCGCTCTGGCTTTAGCTCTGAGATCAAACCCTTCACACCTGAGAGAACTAAATCTGGACTATAATGCACCAGGAGAATCAGGAGAGAAGCTGCTCTCTAATGTACTGGAGGATCCAAACTGTAAACTACAGAAACTATAGTAAGTGATCATAACTTCATATTAATTTGTTAATATTTAAATAGAGTAAATGATAGTCTATTAATAGAATAATAGAGCACAGAAAAGAATATGCACTGCTTACGTGTGCAGTGTGAAATCTTGGAAGTGAAATCACAGCAACTCAACTTCCAGTGCCACCCTGGACACCCCTCTGGCCCGCCACTGGGAATCCAGCGCCATATATTTTATTTGTTAATAAATTATTGACCAATTAGAATCATTTTAATCAATGCTTTGCAAATTTCTCTCTTTTTTACATACTGGTCATTCATTTTCACACACAGTTATAATTTATGACTGTTTTCTCCTCTGCAGTATTGGAGATGAAGGTTGTGTTGATCTGGCTTCAGCTCTGAGATCAAACTCTTCTGAACTGAGTCTGAGCCATAAAAAAACAGGATATTCAGGAGAGAAGCTGCTCTTTGATATACTGGAGGATCCACACTGCAAACTTAAAAAACTACGGTGAGTGATTAAATAGTTAAAGGTTTATATATTTTAAACTGTAGCACAACAATGTGTCACACACTGAGCTCAGATTTACCAAGTCTGAAATCAAAAGTTTTCAACATGAACTTTTTCAACATGAGAAACATCTGAGCTCCATCAAATATTCTTAAGCATTGAAGCATTGATCTATAAGCATTGAAAGAGAAACCTCTGAACAATAACATTTACTTTGGGTTCATTTCCTGTAAACGTGTATTTTTCGCTTTCTCTGCAGTCTGTATAACTGCAGTATTAAAGATGAAGGTTTTGCTGCTCTGGCTTCAGCTCTGAGATCGAATCCCTCACAACTGAGAGAACTGGATCTGAGCAAAAATAAACCAGGAGAATCGGGAATAAAGGTGTTTTCAGATGTACTGAAAGATCCAGCCTGTACACTAGAGAAATTACTGTGAGTGATCCTAACTTCATATTATTATTTTAATAAATGCGACTCTGTGAAAACTCATCTGAAGTAATCTTTTGTGATTTACTGTTTTCTATAAAGTCATCCTACATAATGTAAAGAACATTCTGTGAATATTTAACTATAAATAATAAACATTTAACATTCTGTGAAAATATAACTTTGATATCTTTAATAATGACTAAAACCATGTCACAGATTGAAATCAGTGATTCTTTTTTCCTTTAATCTATTTATTGAGATGTATCAAAATATAACAACGTAATACAACAATATTGTAGTTACATCTTTTTATATGAGAAATCATAGTGATTTAAGTCAATGTTACTAATTCCATAATTAGATTATAGGCCTGGATTTCACAAACAGGGTCACAAATGATTGCACAGTAAGTTACTGATTTGCTGGAGGCAAATTTTTCTCTTTCTCTGCAGACTTTCTAGCTGCAGTATTGGAGATGAAGGTTTTGCTGCTCTGGCTTCAGCTCTGAGATCAAACCCTTCACACCTGAGAGAACTGGATCTGAGCAATAATAAACCAGGAGATTTAGGCATGAAACTTCTGTCTGGTGTACTAGAGCATTCACACTGTAAACTAGAGAAACTACAGTGAGTGATATCATCATCATAATACTACATCATAATGTTATCATAATACTAAATATTAGTTTTAATCACTTTTGTTTATGCGGTATAAATGGCACTGATTTGATTATGCAACTTTCCCAACTATTGATTAACACATTTCTAAGCTTAATTTTCTGTAAGTGGATAGTGGATAAGAAAATAGTGGAGAGTGGATATAGTCCAATTACTTGAATGTCTCTTTTTACATGTTTCACAATTTGCAAAACATTTTAAAAGATTGGACTTTCTCATTTTTTTAAGTGCTCATAAAAAAGGTTCACCATCAATTTTAACTGTGAATATATGAATGTTATGGATTATTTAACTCATACTTCAGTCTTTATCATGAGTTTATGACTTAATGTGCTGTCAGTGTGATGATTTTTCTTATTCTCTGCAGTCTGAGGTGCTGCAATATTGGAGAAAACGGTTTTGCTGCTCTGGCTTCATCTCTGAGATCAAACCCTTCACACTTGAGAGAACTGGATCTGAGCTTTAATAATCCAGGAGAATCAGGAGTGAAGCTGCTTTTTAATGTACTGGAGAATCCACACTGTAAATTAGAAAAATTACTGTAAGTTATAATATCATCATATTACTATCTTATAGGATTATATAAATCAATTATTTTATAAGTATAAAACATCTTCAAATAAAACTGAAAGTGGGCTTATTATGCCCATTGTTACAAGTTTTACACATTTTTAAGTCTCAGGCGTCCTCAGAATGTCTCTAAATGTATTCTTGAAGTACGTCACATTATTTGTTATACTGTGTTTAATAGACACTTTTTGAGTGAGAACATGAAACCTTCTTGATTACGACTGTGACCTCCGTTACTTGATAGAGGGAACGAGATGTGTGAATGACATAACACTAGGGGTTTCCCATTGGAAGGCCAATCACCTCCAATCACCTCAGACGACTAAATTTATATTATCATTATTATAAGCTTACAGTTGCAAGTCAGAGTAAGAGAAGGAGACAGTTTGAATGTGGTTCTGTTATATACTTGCTCAAAACTGCAATAAAATACAATATATAACACAATACTTAGATTATTTAAGTATTAAATAATAAGTAGATTATTTGTTTATGTTGCTGCTCTACCGAGTATTAAAAACATGGCAGACTGTGTGTGCAACTCCTGTGCTAACAGGGCAGAAATCGTCACCACTCACGATCTGATTTGCTGATGAATGTTTCTCTTTTTCTCTGCAGACTTTCTAGCTGCAGTATTGGAGAGGAAGGCTGTGTCGCTCTGGCTTCAGCTCTGAAATCAAACCCTTCACACCTGAGAGAACTGGATCTGGACAATAATATACCAGGAGAATCAGGAGAGGAGCTGCTCTCTGATGTTCTGGAGGATCCAAACTGTAAACTACAGAAACTACTGTATGGGATATTATCAATATATTATTAGATAATGATATCATACAGAATAATATAATGATGGAGTTACATGGACTAACATTAACATTGTGTTTGCTGTGTAGCCATATTTCCATATTTGCTCTGGCAATGTTGCACTTTATATGATGACATCATAAGAATGTACTGTAGAAATGTAAGATGCTAGAGGGCTTTAGCAACATTTTTGCGTGTCATTCAGAAACCGACGCTGTTCCAATCACATGTTAATTCCTGATGCCATAGCAACTAATTTCTGTGGATTACAATGATGCCCTGTTGCTCTAGTTCACTGTTAATATTTTAAACATGAATACTGTGAAAATGATAATCAACTCCCTTAAGGATAAACTTTAAAGAGGAACAATGCAATACAGAATCCATAGTTATTATTAATTGAGATTTTCTCTGCAGACTTTCTAACTGCAGAATTGTAGAGGAAGGTTTTGCTGCTCTGGCTTCAGCTCTGAAATCAAACCCTTCACACCTGAGAGAACTGGATCTGAGCTGTAATATATCAGGAGAATCAGGAGTGAAGCTGCTCTCTGACCTACTTAGAGATCCAAACTGTAAACTAGAGAAATTACAGTAAGTGATGGTATATTACATAGCTAATAAGATTATATAAATAGGTGCAATGCTCACACAAACCTGTTGATATTATTGAGTTATGAGCCTTTTATCAGTAGTGACAATGTGACTCACTTAAAATACACTTTCTTTCTTTCTTTCTTTCTTTCTTTCTGTCTTTCTGTCTGTCTGTCTGTCTGTCTGTCTTTCTGTCTGTCTGTCTGTCTTTCTGTCTGTCTGTCTGTCTGTCTGTCTTTATTACGTTTACACAAAATGATAATCATCTCTCTCAAGTATATACTTTAAAGAGTAACAATGCAATACAGGATCTATACGATAACTGATCAGTTTTTATTAATTGAGATTTTCTCTGCAGGCTTTCTAACTGCAGTATTGGAGAGGAAGGCTGTGCCGCTCTGGCTTCAGCTCTGAGATCAAACCCTTCACACCTGAGAGAACTGAATTTGGACTATAATGCACCAGGAGAATCAGGACTGAAGCTGCTATCTGACGTTCTGGAGAATCCACACTGTAAACTACAGAAACTAGAGTAAGTGATGTTATCATCCTGTTATTATGCATTTAATGAGATAAATAGACAAATACGTAAATAGATTATTTTTAGTAAGTATAAAAACAATAAATAAATTATAAAAAAATAATAAAACTGAATGTGCTACAGTTTATAATTTTTCTGCAGAATTTGTTAAACACACACAGGTTTATTTGACTATATTAGTAAGCGTGTCTGTTATTTTCATGCCAGGCTAATTATATTTTTCAAGATTTGGGCCTCGCAAGTAAAACCAAATCTACATACAGGCACACATTTTAACTCTGTCAGTCTTTATCACTATCTGTCTTTATTTTCTTTATCTACTGGTCATAAAATTTCTCAACATATGATTATAAATCATGACCTGATTTGCTGGAGGAATTTTTCTCTGTCTCTCTGCAGGCTGTCTGGATGCAGTATTGAAGATGAAGGTTTTGCTGCTCTGGCTTCAGCTCTGGGATCGAATCCCTCACACCTGAGAGAACTGGATCTGAGTTATAATATACCAGGAGAATCAGGACTGAAGCTGCTCTCTGATGTTTTGGAGGATTCACACTGTAAACTAGAGAAACTACTGTAAGATATTTTGCCATGTTATTAAATAGCTATATTTGAATAGATTATTGTTTAGTAAGTATAAAAGCTTATATAATAAGACGTTCCCTTTCGAATGGAAACTCGCACTGCATTCCCTAAAGGACAATATGGGAAACAAAAACCCACAGCAACATGCTGAAGGGATAAGTGCCTAAGTGGTTAACATAAGTAAAAACATTTAAAAGGGGTCCCCATCTCTGAGTGTACACCAGTGCCCGCCACCGGATAGAGGTCTAGGAGCTGTGGCCTCAGCATAGGGAGAGGAGGCCGGAAGCTTCAAAATAACAACAAAAAGAATAATGACGTTATCTTCTGGAAGTCCACACAATGTCATTTGCCCATGACTGCAAAAAAATAAAACAGCGTCTCCTTCACATTATCTACCCAGCTGTTATTTGAGGGTGAATAAAAGCAGCCAGCTAGCAGGCCTTATTCAAACATGTCTATGCAGACATTCTGTAACTTATGTTAGAGAAAATACCTCAGTTTAGCATGGGCTTTGTAACTTTGCAGCTCATTTACATATACAAACAGCTACATTGCAGGTAAAAAGGTAAAAAAAAAAATAATAACAGGGTCTCTTTAACTCAAACTTTAACTCATATATCACTATATTTTTCTCTCTCTTTATATACTTGTCATAAAAGTCACACATGTTTGATTATAATTCATGACTTGAATTGCTGAAGGAATTTTTCTCTGCAGGCTGTCTTACTGCAGTATTAGGGATGAAGGTTTTGCTGCTCTGGCTTCAGCTCTGAAATCAAACCCTTCACACCTGAGAGAACTGGATCTGGACAATAATATACCAGGAGAATCAGGAGTGAATCTGCTCTTTGCTGCACTGGAGGATTCACACTGTAAACTAGAGAAGCTACAGTGAGTGATTTAATCAATTATATTCATGCATGTCACAGTTTTTATGGGGCAGAGGTGTGAGATCAATGCAGTGGCTCCACTGCAGGTATGTTGGCTGGTGAGAAGATACTGTGTTTGTAGGATTAGATGGGCAGGTGCTGTGTGATCCATAAGACCAGAGACAATCATTAACCACAGATTAGCTCAGCCCTACTCTACTGCTCTACTGTGCTCTGTTTAAAAATATCTGTGTAATACTCAACCTTTGTTACTACATTTTGTATTTTAATGCACTTTTGTCTTGTTATTTCTCTCTTAGTCTGAGTGACTGTAATCTCACACAGAGAAATTGTTTAGCACTGGCCTCAGTTCTCAGCTCAAACTCCTCAAGTCTGAGAGAATTGAACCTGAATCACAATAACCTGCAGGATTTAGGAGTGATGAGACTCTCTTCTGGACTGAAGAACCCAAACTGTAAACTGGAGACATTACAGTAAGAAAATCCTTAAACCAACAAAGTTTAACATATTTGAATAATATAAATTCAATGGACATCTGTGTAAAAGTTCTACAGAAGCAACTTCATGTGAGGCCGCCCATCATAGTTTAACAGACTCAACAGTGACTGTCAGTTAGTGACTTGATTGATTAGGATTCTAGACACCAGCAAGATCTGCCTGTTATTATTATGAATGTATTTAGCTATTGTAAAAGTGACATTTGAAGAGTACTTTAAAATGTAACATGAAAAGGTAAATTTCCTAATTTAATTTTCTTCTGTCTGCAGTCTGAAGTCCTGCAGTTTTGGAGAAGAAGGTTTTGCCGCTCTGGCTACAGCTTTGGAATTAAATCCCTCACACTTGAGAGAACTGGATCTGTGCTTTAATAATCCAGGACATTTGGGAGTGTACCAGATCCATAGTCTACTGAGGGATCCATACTGTAAACTAAAGAAACTACTGTGAGTTATTCATTTACTGCTTATATTATTGTTTCTTTTATAAATGATTGTTTTACTTTATGAAAGTGTTGTTTTATTGTGGTACTTGGTACTGATTATTGCCCCTAATGTTTTACAGATTTCAGTATGAGGAAAAACCGAACAGCTGCTTTCAGTCATAAACTTTGAGATTTTCTGCCCTCTACTGGACGAACAGCGGCAGTGACCCAGCAGAGCTCAACATGAGGAATATTAGAACTCCAAACACACACAAACGTGTATAAAACGAGATAAATGGTGTGAGTGACAGTCATATTATGTGGGTGGAGCTGATTCTGGTACAGCTGATCCAATATGACAGTTTGTTAGCGTCACTTTTTTTAAACTTCCTGTTCAGACTTTTCTGCTTATTCTCCGTTACCTTCAGCACAGCTGTTTCTCCAGCTTATAATCAAAACTGATGTTATGAGGTATACAGCATATTGTTGACAAGCAGTCAAACTTGGTTTTTATTTTTTAATAGTGAAATATTGTGGTAGACACTATTAAAATAAGTTTTGTAACAGCTGTAAGTCTTATATGATTTTAGGGTTTTAATTTACAATCTAAAGAATAGCTTAAACATCTGTGGCAAAATCAACAAATCTGTGGCAAATGTTAAGATTTTATGTCTTTATGTTGTAGGTCTCATTGTCTTGAGATGTTTAAGTGTTTATTCTGGCATCTGAACAAACAGTGAAACTCAGTGAAACTGTATGATTGTGTACAATACATTATCTGTTAATGTGTGTTTCAAAAAGTTCTTCAGGCTATATTTAAGACAAATTTTATTATAAATATATTACTAATGTACAATTTTTTCTATTAAAGTACATTTTCCCAACAAGTTATGTGGTACTTATGTACTAGTGACATTAATGACATGTGGCATATATACAAAATGTACATAAGTATACACGTATATAATCTCTTACAGAAATGTAATATATGACATATATATCCCTATATTTAGAATGATATTGCCATATATATGTATGTGTGTGTGTGTGTGTGTGTGTGTGTACATATATATATTACACACACACACACACACACATATATATTACACACACATACACATGGGAATCATATATTAGTTATATCAGTATATGTCTATTTGGATTAAAGCATTTGAAGCTCCTTAATAACAACTTAAGTTTACTATTTGACAACAATTTAATTATGTAACGCTTGCCAAAAGAGGGCATTCCTCAAGCTCCACCTCCTCAGCATCTGATCGTATATAAAACAGTCTTACTGACAACTTTATAGACTTAAACTAGTCTAGACTTAAAAACTTTATAGATATTTTATAATTAAAAATAAATCATGACATTGAGGAACATTGTATTTGCACTATTTTTTCTAGGTATGCAATTTTTAAACATTTAAATAATCAACTCTATAAAATATTACAATTTATAAATAGAATGTATGTTGTATATTATAACTAAATGTTCTTAAATCTTTACAGAGTGCAGATCAGAAGACACAGCTGATCAGCCAGACAAACATGTGACTAAATTAGAGGGAGAATCAGTAACATTGGAATGTACATACAACACAGCTTCAGCACAGCCATACCTCTTCTGGTACATCCAAAGAGAAAATGACTTTCCTAAATACATCCTGAGGAAAGACAAACTTGGCTTTGGGGATAATGGCACTGAGTCCCAGGAGAGATTTCACTCTGAAGTGTCATCAAATTCAGTTCCACTGAGAATCAAGAATCTACATGTGTCTGATTCTGCTGTGTATTTCTGTGCTCTGAAGCCCACAGTGAACAAACTGAACTCAAATCACA
>JAZGTK010011864.1:0-15286 GCA_036877625.1 Ambastaia sidthimunki
GAAAATAAGAGATAAACAGAGTCAAGATACACAAATGAACGAAGGGAAAACAGATTTCAGCTTGCAGAATGAGGAGAGATTAAAAGCATGTCCGTTTTGCAGTGTATTGACTTGGAGCATGAGTTACACAATGTGTGTGTTTGTATACATACTTAAACTTTGGGGACAGATCTGTTCCAAGAAGTTAGCTAAATCTGACAAAAACATTTGGGATGTTTTATTTGGTAACAACTTGTGTTTTTATAAAATGCAGAACATTAGGGTAATAATTATGATTATGACAGGCTGGACAGAAGTGTCAAAGCACACAGTAGCTGTTATTCAAATTAATATTCTCACAGTTGCCATAGACTAAACCATAGAGTAACAGTAGCAAGAGAAATCCATCAAATTCTGTGTCATCAGAATCTTGTTTATTTATCTAATGATTGATTTTAATCGTTCTGATCTCATAGCAGCTGTCACATTTCAAAATACAGACAACCCACGACTAGTCAACTACTGTAGCCTGTCTTACCAAATCATGTAATTATTGTCCACTGGACCCCCGATCAGTCGTGTCACACGGTTCACAAACGGCTGGATGGAGTGCAGCAGAATGAAACAGAACGAGGGTGTTTCAAGATGCGCTTTTGAAAGTTACGCTTTTTTGACATGAGTTACTATTTTAAAAACGCAAAGCTCGAAAGATAAAGAGACACAACGTAACAGCCAAAGATGCTTGCAGACTATCTTAAAGACAAGCTATAGAGACGATCATGTGAATGTGTTTTTCTGCCTGCACACACACACACACACACATGGACAAACGCATGGTCTCTTAGGTCCAGATGGAGGGTCGGTCAGATCAATAGCCAGTCGGCAAGGCTGGGTCTTATCACAGCTCAATGAATACGTCAGGGACACACACTCGCACGCCACACACACGCACACCACACACATCTGTAACCAAGAGACTGTGCACATTTCCACACTTGTCTAATTAAGCATTCACAGTTACATCTGTGGAAATATGGGCTTTGGCTTTCATACACGTCTCTATTAATGACAGCTAAACACACACACAGCCTTATGTGGTCAGTTTCTTACTGCATGCCTATTTCTGTTCAGAGTTAGAGGTTTGAACAAACAGTTGCATAAATATCATTCAGGCTATGAACATACGAGTGATACCATTATTTTGTGACTTGTTGAGGAGACTTCATCTGACGGACAAAAAGTCCAGTGGATTTACATTGAAGGAGAGACCCAAGCTATATGTAGGAACCACCCTGTCAACCAGCAAGCATCATTCTAGCAACCACCATAAGACATCACAGCATCATGGAGGCACTTATGCATGGACAAAATATGCCTCCAGCACGGTTTCTAACAAATGTAACAATTTAGTTACTTAGTCTAATCTAATTAATCAAATAGACGTTTTTGAACCATTACTGAAGAGTTGTGATAGCCACATAATGATTCAGATAATTACATAATAAACATAATAATTAATAATATTATGTGATTACTCAGTGAGTTCAACTGATCCACTAAGTTGACTGATAGTGGACTGATTTACCTGTGCGTTGTGATTTATGTTTTGCTGCTCATAGAGTCTGTTAGATTGTATATTTAATGCAGTGATGTGTGTGTGTGTGTGTGTGTGTGTAGACGTGGCTGTGGAAGGAAGAGAAAGGGGACACCAGTGAAGGTGTGTGACAGAGTCTTTGCTATAGAGGACGAGGAGGAGAGCACTTCTGAGCACAGCTATGAACCAGAGAAAGGTAAAGTATGCGGTTTTTGGCCTTTTTAACATTTTTATGCAAACGTTTAGACTGACAGTGATTTGTAGCAGCAAAGCAGTCAGAAGTTTCTCATTTGCAATAAGAATTGAAAGAAAGTGACGTAGTTGTCAATATATGGTAACCCATACTTGAAATGTGACCTCTGAATTTAACCCATTCAGTGAGCAGTGACACACACACACACAATTGTGAACATATACACAGAGCAGTGGGTAGCTATCACTGCAGCATACGAGCATTTTCTGCCAGCTGTAGAAATCAAACCTGCAACTGACTTGCCAACCATCAGGCCACAACTGCTCCACATTTCCTGATTTGACATAACTAAAAAACAGTAGTTTATTTAAAATGAGGAGTTTTGGGTGAACCATTAAAAATTAGCCAAGTGCATACATGTATGTAAATTCTTGATGAGATACATGTAAAGAGATGCATGTAAAGCCCATTTTGTGTATGTTTCAGATGATGGCCATGAGGAAACACAGAATAGACACAGAGCGCCTGCTACTGATGGACCATATTATGAAACACAATCTGCTCAGCTATGGTGAGTGTGTGTGTGTGTGGTCTGCCTGGAAGTACTATACATGCATGTGTGTGGCGCTTGTGGGAGATAGCTATAATGATTGTGTATGCATGTGTTGTGTGGTTGAGAAACTGTTGTGTTTGTGGAGGTGGGACATTACTGGAATGCAAGCTGTGTGTGTGTGTGTGCACGCGCGCAAGTTTATTGCAAAGTGTTTATTATCTTTGAGCAAATGATGGAATGCCTGTGTGTGTGTATGTGTGTGTTTATCTCAGTGTGTAGCTGGGCTTATGGTATGAGTGTGCTTGAGTGTGTGGTTGTATCTGTTTATTGCTGTGTTTGGTAGTAGTACTGACAGAACTGAGTGTACATAGAGTCAGATTGGTCATGTGTGTTTATGTTGAAAGATGTGGGGGAATGTTTTTTTGAAAAGTTCACCCAAGAATTAAACACAAAAAACGTTTTCACACGATGAGAGCGGATGGTGATTTTAAATGTCATCTCCTAAAAATACTATTGCACTATTTGAAGATCGTTTTCTGTATTTAATGAAAGAAAAACAATAACACTGGGTTGGAATGACGTGAAGATGAATAAATGATGACAATATTTGACTGCAAACTGTATTGCTAAGAAGCATCACAGTTAACCATTAACCTTCAAATGAAAATTTAAGGGGGCGTATCAAAGTAATAGCTGACTCTAAATTTATTTTTGTAAGACGCGAGTCACTGATATGAGTTTACACAAAATGGAACATTTTGATTTGTAATTTGAGAAGTCAGTGTGTTATTAACGGTAATTATGAAAGGTGTGGGAGCCTTTGTGACTGTATCATGGGATATGTATTAGTGTGCTACTCCGTGGTTTGTGAAACAAGGTGCTAAATTTCCCACCTGTGACTGTAGAAGTTTGTCTTTGTACTGCTGTCTGATCTAGTCATCTCTCAGCAGTGTGGGTGAGGAGGGCTCCAGTGGAGGCAGAGGGGGCGTGTCGTACCCCCCACCACCAAACTGCCGCATCCGTGAGGTGCACTGTGGCAATCAAGTGCGGCTGATCGTCATGGCGATCCGTGACATCGCTAAGGGGGAGGAGATCACGGTGGACTACAGTTTAACAGAATGGGGAGACAACGCTGTGGTAAGTGTAACCATGACGATGACTAGCACACACCATTGCTCTATGCTAATAAACTGCCAATTGTTGACCGTTCATAATGCTGTTGTTTCAGACGCACTGTATTACATTTATTGTACATTTATGTTCATTCATTTATGTGTATGCGTTGCTGTGTCTGGGGGACTGTATTGTCATAATCTGATGTTATATAATTGATATCTTTGTAATGATTTCATCCCCCCCCCAAGGGTTTCCAAAACGCTGTGCCTCCAAGTAGCTTTGAGTGCAGCTCTGACCACGAAAGCAATGTTAAGAAGGTCAAGGTGGGCACATTTTTAAAACATTTCAAACACTCACAGACACACATATATCTGTAGTTACTATATAGATATCAGCTGTCTTTCTACCTTTATATCCAGTTATCTTAGTTCTTATAAGTCTGGAATTGATCTTATGTTGACTTTTACAAAACACACTCCTTATTATATTGTGCACACTTCAGCAGTGCACGTTATTACAAATAAAATGTTTGTCTTTCAGCAAAATGTAGTAACATGTTTTGCAACTAAAATGTTCTTTCACAATGTTAATATTAACCAAGAGCCAGATAACCATATTCAGCCAGTTTAATTGGTCCAAAGTGTTGCCAATAATCTACTGCATTTTCACATTTAGGCCTAGTTTCATTCTGTTATGAGCGCTTACACACTCTGTTATTTGACTTACACATAATTCAAAATCAAAGTTTGCCCCAATTATTTTTCTAATTTCATTATCACTCATTTCACTTTCAAGTCATTTCCCTGATGTATGTTGCCCAGTACATGTACATTGCCAAGATGTCTGTGTAATGTGTGTTTACAACTGAAAATGTTTATTTATCTGCAATATGTCTCTACAACCTTCCCTGTAGTTTGTTACAATAACATTAAGCAGATGTATTTGAGATGTTTATGATTGTATATTATTTTTTTAGAACATTTGTACACTAGTACAAATAGTACTTAGACCGCAATGCTTTCCAGATATCTTATAGTCTGTGTGTTTCTTTCCTCTATTTCCTTCTCTTTTAGGAGGAGGAATCCGGCCCAGTGCCACTTTCTCTTTCTGTTTCAGAATACCTCACGCCTTCCTGGTCTCTCTCGCCCTCTTCCTCTCCTCTCTCTCACTCTGAGCCCAGTGACTCTGACCGTGACTCTGATGATGTCAACACAGAGCTGCGGATACAAACACATCAGCGACGCAAGAAGCATAAAGTCTCTCCGGCCAGACACGCTAAAAGAAAACCACTTCAGCAAACTCCCAGCAATTCTCCCTCATTTCCTTGCTCTCTCCCCTCTTCCTCCTCGTTGCAGTCCACTGCTTCCTCCAGACCTGTGTTAAAGTGCCCGGGGCCTGCAGGAGTTCCTGCTAATAGTGTCAGTGTGTCAGTGGGTCGTGGGCAGAGCACAATGCCACAGAAAGAGCGCTGTGTTTACTGCGGCCGTCATTTTCGGTCTCTCCCACGTCATCTGGCAAAACACCACGCCCACCAGATGAATGCACGGTCTGTCCTGGAGCAAGCGCATTCCACCGGTCATCACCCCTGTTTACAGAATTCCCACTCATTATCATCTTCCGGTAGGAATTCCCAATGTTCCCAAGAGGTTTCTGTGCCAGGTGTGGTGGTGGGAATGCCACAGTCTCCTCCCACTTCTTCTCCATCACCTATCAGAAAAAGCCCTGCCCTTTCAAGTCCTACTCGCAAAAGTCCTGCCCTGCCCCCAGTGACCCCGCCCAGAAGAGGAGGCGTTCCAGTCTCCGTACTGAAGAGGAGCCCACCCACTCCTGCTACTCCCCCCAGGAAAGGGGGACGAAAAATAAAAAAAGAGAAAGAGGATGTAAACATTTTTGAGAGGGCAAAAGAAGAGGGAACGTCCACCCCAGTATTTGTGGAGCAGATGAAGGCGTCAAAACCTCCAAAGGAAGAGCCGGAGGAGAACGGAGAAAGAGAGGATGAAAGCGGAGCAGAGGATAAGAACGACCTGTCAAGGTGAGTCATTTAAATAAAAAAAGGTTCACCCAGAAATAAACGCTGTACTCACCATCTGTCAACACACACCACATCATCTTTATTGCATGGAACGCAAAAGAAAAGATTTTTAAATAGCTGTACAGGTTGCTTATTTCAGTGCAGTTATAATCAATTGAGATTAAGTCTTCCAAGCTTAAAAAAAGACACATTTTATACAATTAATCTATGTGACTTGTGCATTATATAGCAAGTCTTTTAAAGGTATACAGATTTGTGTGAAGAACAGACCAAAATGTGAGTCATTATTCACTGGTAATGATCTAGTAAGCTGTTAAGCCCTCCAGCTGTTGCCCACTGTGGCTGATCATTAAGTCAGTTGGCTAAACTCAAGAACCAGAATGGTCTGGTTTTGTGAACAGGATCAACCGAATCATTTCTGGTGCAAAAAGAAAAATATGTTTAAAAATATATATGTTTCTGTGTCCCAAAGAAAAAAGAAAGTTATACAGATTTGTAACAAAATGGCGATGGGTTGGAATTATGACAGAATTTGGAAGCACTATTTCTTTAATATCACCATGTCTGCTAAGAAAAAATTCTATTGACTATTACATTTGATTATCTTTAATCTCTCTGCTCTGAATGAGCTGCACTGCAGTGTACATGCATCATGTTTCTTATCCTCGCATTTCTCTGTCCACAGTTTGCGTCGTCCCCACATGCTCCCCCTGCTCTCCTCTCTCTCCTCTCTGGTGTTGTACCTGCGGCGCCTCCAGCACTCTGCGTTCATCTCGATGTCTCGCTCGCCGCAGTCGGCCGAGGCCTGGCGTCTCCTGTGCCACTCCAGCCTGGCTCTTCTCATCCTCTACAACCGCCGTCGTGAATGTGAAGTCTCCAAACTCACCATCTCTGAGTACCAGGCCCGCATCATGCCTCAGTGTCCCGTGCCCACGGTGTCTGGGGCCCTTCCAGCCCTCACTCCGCTCGAGGCCTCGCTCTCACCCTTCGAGCGGATGGTCCTCCCCCATCTTCCTCGTGCTGGGGTCCAGGGGAAGCGGGGCCGCGTGCAGCCGCTCATCCTTCCGCCGCATTCCGAAGCCTGTCTGGATATGCTTTTGCAGACACGTGCTGGCGTGGGCATCGATCCTCAGAATCCCTACGTCTTTGCCCGACCGTATCATTCCCCAGCCACTCCACTGAGAGGGACAGACTTGTTACGCACCCTGGCCAGGTCCAGCGGGTCGCGGCACCCACGGGCTCTGACGCAGACTCGCGTTCGCAGGCAGGTGGCGATACTCACGCAGCTGCTACTGTTGAGCGAAGGCGAAGAAGAGGGGCAGCGGGGTGTTGCTATACAGCGACTGGAAAGCTTCTTGCAGAAAGAGTATCATGTGACCCAGAGCTGTGCCACCATTGGCCAGGACCCCGGGCTGATGGGTCTGATTGGACGGGTTGTGCTATGCGGAGAGAGAGATGGTGTCTTGTTTCGAGGAATGAGTTTGCATCACATCTGTCTGGAGTTAGATGGTAAGTAACTGAGTTGTGGCGAGTTAGTTGAGATCTCAAATGCGTCTCATTATAGACCATGTGTACTCGTTGCGTAAAGTTATTTAAAAAAGGATGAAGAAACATCCTTTCCAACTTGATCCACCAAAATGGATTCCATTACCAGAATAGAGGACCAGAGATATTTCAGATGCAAATAAAGAACACTGAGCACATCAGTCATAATTACTGTAATAAGCTGCAGTAACTCCCATCTCTCCCATCTTCTGCAGTGCTGTCAGGAAACTCTGCAGACTCTCTGTCAGAGGAGTCGGATGTGGAGCAGAGTAAGGCAAAACCAGCCACAGCCTCTCCAGCGAACTCCATGGCAAAGAAAACCACAGGCAACAGCAAATCACCCCGACCCAAGAAGATGAGCAGCAGCCGCAGGAAGACATCAGGACAGCCCAAAACTGGTGAGTCCAGGACTGTGTCATTCAGTGTTATAATTCCAACATCTGAGGAGAAGATGTAGGACTAAGAACTAAGAAAAGATTAAATATATTATATTTTAGGTTACACATCCTTTTAATTTTCATTGGATTTAGTTTTTTGCTTATAATGGCACTTTCTGTACCAAAAATATTAAGGTGCCAAGTGTAAGATGTAACCATGGTAACTCATTTGTGTTTGTAAGTATAGGACAGGTCTGTAATTGTTATTGTGTCTAACATTAAATTGTCTTAAGTGGCTCATTAACTATTCTAATTGTACAGGGATTTGTTGCATATTACAATAAATTCCATGCAAAAAAATTCCCTTCATTTAAAAAACATTTTTTCTATATGTTTTATCATTCCACACAGTAATATTATTATTTATTTATAAATATAGTTTATTTTATATTTATACTTTATTATGTTATATTATATATTTTTTTCTATATTGTATTTCCTGGCCCAGAAATATTTTCTCTATTATCTAACAGTTAGCCTTATTTAAGTAAAATGAGTCATGTGATTGGTTAGACAACAAGGAATACATTCTCTGTTTATTTAAAGATATTTGACTTAATTAGTTGTGAACCACTGCTGTAAAATTTGCCATTATTCCAGTTCATTGCTAAAGTCTAGTTTTTAATCTCACGCCGTCTGCCATAAGGCCAGAGGGAAGACCAGAGACCTTCAGCACAGCGCTGGCTCATTGACCCGAGAGAGAGTGTGTGAGCCTGTGTAGAGCCTCCACGTGTGTTTGCACTGGAATAATGATTAACCTACATTCTAATCTCTCTCTCAGGTAAACGTGGAGTGCTGAAGCGGCCTTGGTCGGAAGCGGAGCGAGCAGCCGTGGAGTCACACTTGGTGCGCAACATCATGGAGCTGCGTGTGCCCGCCAAAGCGGACTGTGAACGCTGTCTGGAGCTCTGCCCCCTGCTGGTCACCAACCGCCGGGATTGGAGGGCTGTTAAATTCTACTGCCACAATCGTATCCAACTGCTGAAGAAAACCCAGCAGAGGCAGGGCCCACCCACCCTGTCCGTCTGCTGAGGCCACCAATCAGCAGACTGCTTGGGAGGGTCAGAGGGGCTGGAGGAAAAATTTACATGGTACATTTGGTACGGTAACTGCCGTATGAAGAAGGCTTTAAATAATGTGATGTGTGTGATTCGTATTCAATGTGTAAAATATGAAAACCACTTTGAGAAGGCAGATGTAAACGCACACACAAGCTTCTGTGTTTTGTGTATTTGTTGTGTGTTACGTTAAGAACACTAATTATTGTCGGTACAATCAGCATGAGTTTTATAACTGACGGACTGAAAGTGCATTTATTGACCAGCTGAAAGTCTGAATGGTTTTGGTTTTACTTTAACCATGTCTCTAGTTTCATCAACACACAGAAAAAGAGGCAAACTGGACACTGTGTGTCTTGATGGCAGTGAAACATCAATCACATTCACTCCACATTCACTCCTAGTCTGTGTAAGAGGAGTAACATTGTAAAGGATAAGAAATGAAATAGAAATATAACACAATCCCCCAAAGTGTATTTGTTTATCATCTTTGCACATTAAAATTACAAAGGTCCTTTTGAAACCTATTCAAATTTCAACCTTATATTTAAAAAGCTTAAAATACCTTGTATTTTGCTGACCATATATTTCCATTTCAGTTTTTATCATTTTAATCTTTATTTGGATTTAATGGTCAGATTGTTTCATTTTGTTTAAAATCACCTTGAAATTAAACTTTATTATTCCTTTTTATTTTGGAATGGAATATTGCAGTATTTATTATACCTGATTTATCCTTGCACATAATTTCTTTTTAAATTCATGTGCCCTTGTAATCTTAAAACAAAAACATTAACATCTCTTCCTTGAAACAACATCTTTTCTGTTGATGATGTATGTTTAACACCAAGAGTGAGACTGTATTGACTTTCCAATGGCCAGGCAGTTTCTACCCCTCCAACTTACAACAATCCAATTAAATCCTGTCCTGTTATTTTCTCATTTCAAAAGCCACTTCACTTCACTGGTGTAGTTTGTTCTATCCATCCAGCACTGAAAAATGAGCCTTTATCTGTCCTGTTCCTCTGCTCATTATTTGTCCTTTTACAATGTACACACACAGACACATTTTGTACATAAACATATTGTTATTGCTATTAATAGTAGTATTGTTATTACTATTAAAATATTGTGTGGCGAGGTTTTTTCATTTCCACTTTCATGTACAAACTGAATGTAAATTGTTGCAAAGATACCACAGAGCGTGATGTAAATACATTGTAGGCAAGACCTGCTTGTTTATGTGGTCAGTGTTTTTTATTTGTGTTTTGGTTGTAATTTTGGATTTGGTGTTACTCATGCCGCTCTTAAAATGTGTACAGCTCTCATGTAGCATATCAACAAAAACAGCAAAATCTCCATCACAAAATTTAGTTGTTCAGTGCAAAAACAGGCCACAGGTTTCTATTTAGCAATCGTTCTGTGCTGCATTCACAGTAAACGTCTCTTGTAATTTCATATTGTGGTTTATCATGTTTAATTTGGGCCATTTTCATTTGTTTTTGAAAGCGTGGTGCTTCTTTACTCTGTATTGATTTGGGTTTCTTTGCACTCAAAGGTTTGATTGGATGGTGAATGGTGCACAATTATTTGTTTTGCTCCAGTCAAAAGGTTTGTTGGTATTAAATGGTGTTGTAAACCGAGCCTGTGCTTTCTCTAGTAGCTGTTTAGCTGCAAAAATATAGTTTTAATGAAAAAGAGCGTTTGAGTAGTTTACCAATTAAATTTCCATTGTGGAATAGTCACTTCAGGGATCTACTTGTTGGCAGTCAGAGAAAACATTAGAAAACAGTAAAATTGCAGGAAAACAAAAACTGTAGTGGATTTTTCTCAAATTATGGGCAGAATTTTAACTTGCCTGCATTGAAAGTCTGATAATGTTTATGAAGCAATAATGCCAGTGAGAGCAAATTCATCTCTTGTTGTTAGCAGTCAGTAACAGTGTGCTAATGTAGCTTGAAATGTCATTGTTAAAGTCCTTTTTGTGACTGAGAAATTTAGCAACTTGTCCTTTCAACTACTTAGAAGGACATTATATTTATGCATTTGGCAGATTTTATCCATCTTACAGTACGTTTAAGTTATACATTTTATCAGTGCGTGTGTTCCCTGGAATTTAAATCCACAAACAGAACACAGAAGATCTAATATGTTCCATATTATAGAAATTATAAAAATGTTATAAGCAATGATAATTTGGTATTTAGTCCACTGATTAAATAGCTACTATTAGTTAATGGTTGCAATGTCAACTATTTCTATATAAATAAGTAAATCAAGTTTATTCAGTAAAACACTGTCTAGTGTTAAGTAGACTGTCAAATAGGTCGATGTATACTGTAATAACATAATCAAATACCTTTCCTGCCATAGCACAGATGTTATTTAAAGTAACGTTTGGGAATCCACTGATCAAATAACAATAATAAATACATTATTTATTATTAAATACATTATATTATTATACATTATTTATTATAGAACCTTCTGTAAAGAGTAAAATGTGTCTATATATGTGTCTAAACTATACATCAGTGTATTCCATCGCTGTGCTTTTATGAAACATAATTGAGTCATTTAAGTGCTCAGCTGATAAACTGTTCAATTTTAATTTTCACTGTATGTTACAGTGCAATACAAGGAGATATACAGGGTATGATTTTACATCAACCTTTACAGATCAAACATTGATACAATCAACAGATTATAAATTAAATTCAATTAAATAGAGACTCTGTAGAACACATCGTAATGTGTGACATACTGTGTAAAAAATAAACAGAAAAAAGTCACTTGAGTACATGGAAGAAGTTGGATGTTGTGTTTTACTCATAATGGAAAACCATGAGAAGGTTGAGAGATCATTCTTAAGACTCAAAAATAAACATTTTACAGTTTCACCCACAAAATACACCTTTGAAGCAATTATAAAAATACTCACACATTGAAAATACATAAATATGCATGATGGGCGTTTGATGGATGATATCACAATAGCTTTATGACAAAAAAATAAAATTTTTCCGCTGGTAGTATCATCATAGCTGCTAATGGAGACTCCACATATAAGATATCTAGACAAACTAATGATTTAAAACTATCAGAAAGTGATTATGAAGTCATCAGGTGTTTGACTTTGATCATAACATTGTTCATTTTAATATTCAACTGCTTTATGCTTTTACCAGCTTGTCACAAGAAAAATGTTCTACTAACTTTCTATTCTGCTTTTAGATTTATTTAAATAATGAATACGTCTCATTTGAACATTTCTTCTTATGAGGCTTTAAATCAATGGACATTGTCTTTAAGTATTACTTTCATAAAAAATAACATTCATTCGTGATGTGATGCCTTTAAAGCAGGACTTGTATTTAAGGAGACATGCTCCGTTTCTTCACTGTGTGGTCGCTCTGTTTGCTGGTCTGATGTACAAGACTCGGACTCAGAAATGGAGTCAAAATTGCCACAAGTTTTTGCTGCCAGTGGCAAGCTGCTCTCTAATGGACTTTGAATATCAAAGGCCTCCTCAGAATGACCAGGAGGATCATTGCCCACAGCTTCTTCTTCTGTATTTACAAAAGACTCTTCTGTGTGCATAAGCTGACGTCCACAACTAGCCAGATCTTCATCGTGCTGTTGTGCCTGAAACTCACATTCTTCTGATCTCATCTCAGTGGGACACACAGAGATCTCAGAGTCACAACAAGCAGTTGTTTCACACTCTGTCGTCTCCCCAGGCCGGATACTTTCAACTGGTTTGCTGAATTGTGGAGCTGGCGAGACCAAATACGCGGAGTGGAAATGATCACGCTTTTGGTTCACCTCGAATGCAACGGCCTGGCAGTCAGGCTGGCCGAAGTCTGTGCCGAGAGCAGTTTCTTCTGTGACCTCCTCTCCAGTGACAATCTCTTCATCTCCTGCTGAAAAGAGGGTGAACTTGTTGAGCATCAACAACACAGTTTTCTTCTGCAGAATTATTTATAACGTACTAAGCTACTTTTTGCAAGCCAATCTCATCAATCACTCGATGGCCAAAAACCTCAACACACTGCAGATATGCTGACTGAATATAGACCTAACAGACATCTTAGATCATAAGGATCACGTCAGTTAGAAACACCAAGAGTTCACTCAAAACAAGGGGAGTATTATTCTACACGCAACTGGAACCAGCTTCCAGAGATCAAATGTGCTCCAACAGTAGCCACATTCAAATCCAGACTCAAACCACATCTGTTCACATGTGCGCTTACAGAATGAGCACTGTGCTACATTTAACTTATTGCACTGTTTTTTATTTTATGTATCTTTGTTTTATTCTAAACCATTTTCATGCATTTTCTATTATCTAAATTTTATATTTATTTCAAATGTGCATTCTCTACTATTATTGTCATTTTCATTTACTATGCATGATATTCTTAATTCTCATGCATCTGTTGTGTTTATTTGGACTATTTTCATTTTTTAATGTAAAGCACCTTGAATTATCAGTGTGTTTGAAATGTGCTGTATACATAAACTTGTCTTGCATTTTCTAAAACAATTAGGGGGACACCATAGGCAGTAACTCACCCATTGAGTCTTGTGTTAGATGTACTGACTGTTCTGTGGTGGACTGGACATGCTGAGAGTCACTCAGGACAATAACAGCTTTCCTTCCTGTCAAGGACATTGACGTCAACACAAACATACATTTAATATAAATTAAATTATCAGAAACAACACAAGTTTAAAACAGGATTAAACTAATAATGCAAATACATATATAAACTATATAGAAATATGTATCATACATAAAACACACTAAAATAAAACTTACATAAAAAGCGAAAGAGATTTATAAACAAGAGTTGCAAAAATTATATTTTTATATAAATGAAAAAACATACTCCCTAATCCGAGAGACACATTGTAGGTGATGCCTCCAAAGAGATTGAGAAGAAGTTGAGAAGAAAAGGTGGAAAGGGGGAAATAAGAGGGTAACTGAAGGTCATTTAAAAATCAGCAACATATAAGAATATTATTTTACAAAGAAATACCCATTAGATAAAAGTACATTGTAATTAGAGCAAAGATTAGAAAGACATTAAAATGATTCATGTTGAAAATGCTTACCTGGCAGACTCCACAACCCAGACACTTCCAGTGTTTTTAACTTCCTCTCCAGTTCTGCAACCCGGTTTCCCAGGATCCTGTGCAAACATAAAACAACATTTCACAATAAATATGTCTAACCCTTCTACTGTTTGTTTTTTGCAAACAGTACATCATAATCACTTTTTTGTATTTTTTTAAAATCAGTCTTGACACTGAAAAATTTCCTCTTAAAATTGTTTTAACAGAAATAGCTATTCAAACTATTCAAAAGCTTTAATCTTCAGCTCTAAAACAGCAGAATTATGTTTTGAAAAACGCAACATGTTTGAAATGAATTACAAAGTGGGGCGCCTTTTGTTAAAGCTTTGTCCAACATTTCTTTTACACAAACTGTGTTACTCCATCAATATTTAAAAAACATTTTCTTTAATCCAGCACAGATGCCAGTTATCATACTGTCAAGTGTTGTAACACACTTGTTGGTTTGTCGTTGGTGCTGAATGACCATGTTCTTCTCATGAATGGTCTCCAGCAGTGCTGTGGCAAGAGACTTCAGGTCACTGATGGACTGAGGAGTGACTGGGAGACTGCAGCCATTTTCCTCAGACAGCAACAGCTCTTGTACTGAAAATACATTAGAAGAATAAATTAAAGAAACACACTTGTGCGGAATACAACTATTTAAAGTTCTGGTTCTTCATACATCTCCTGTATTACCTTGTTTTGCAGACAGCACACCAGTCAGAGCACTGCTGTTAGTCTTTCCATAGACTTTGCAGTTTTTCTTGCTTTCTAAAGCACTCTGAAGTAGCACATATTTGTACGTTATATAATAACTTTAATGCATGATTATACAATGAAGTGAAATATTAATGTGCACTTAATTTTGGTTGGTTGTTGTGAACAATACCTTGTACTTCATGACATTTGATTTGAGGAGGCTGACCTCCTCCTGAAGCTGCATTAGTCGCTCATGTAGATATCTACAAAAACAGTAGCAAACACTGTGTTAAAGACCTTCTGTCTCATGTAGACTGTCTTCAGGTGTTCCTGTAGCTCAAGTGTTAGGGCAAAGTTTGTGGGTTCAAGTCCTACAAAACACACTTACCTATAAAATGTATAATTTGAAGTAGCTTTAGATAAAAGCACCTACCATTTGCATACATGTAAACCCTAACATAAGGGTTAAATTCATGCACATCGTGTATTGTATCCCTACAGCCACAAGGTGGTGATGGACCTGGGGTGCTTGGGCCCTTCATCCCTGCCTACAGCTATATTTACAACTGTTTAGTGACACCTGCTCTCATGAGGTAATTTATTAATCAGTTTCATACCCTACTTTGTTTGCTTTCCAGTGACAAGCCTTGTGGATAGTAGCTGCCTACTAAACATTATTCCTGATCTTCAAGTATTCCACAAATTGTTTCTTTGATTCTTACAATTGAAGCTTACTGAATGCTCTTTGTATCACTGACCTGTTCTCCATACACAGAGCATCTATATCCAGAATGCGATTCTCATGGCTACCCAGGATGTGGTTAATTTCCAAATTTAGCCTCTGGGCTTTCTCTTGATACACATTACGCTCTGCTCTTACATCCTGAAGTTCATCTGTGGTGGCCTTCAGGCTCTGTTCCAGTGCTTCATTCTACAATCAAAGGGTTAAGTTATTC
>JAZGTK010011865.1:0-15286 GCA_036877625.1 Ambastaia sidthimunki
ATCCAGGAATAACATCCCAGTGAACGTTCCTGATCTCAAAAAGTCAATTTGTGATGAAACAGCGCCACCCAGTGACGAAGAAATGACTCATTTCAAGATACAACGTTTTTTGCAACAGGGGGCAGTACAGCGCAGCAAAAAAAACAGAAAAAACACAACACCACCTGGTTCATTTTGACATTGTCTAAAGAAAATGACTGGTACTTACTATGATGACGGGGCATTGTTATGCAAAATGTGTAAATGTACCAAAATGAGTATTTTAACACATTGCTGTGTGGGTACTGGGTTGGTATGTGCCTTAGCAAGCAAATATGAATATGTTTATTATAATAATAAGTACATATAAAACATGTATGAAATGACGTTATTTGTTAATGTAGCACTTATATTTATGTCAACATAAGTTTGCACTAATATTACATATGCAAATAGGTGTTAAATATAACTTAAGTGATTATTACTAAACAAAAACCAGCAAGCATATTGTAATCCATTACAGGTCATAGATCAGAGGCAAGTGCTTATGTAATTAATGAAAGCACATTTCAAATGGATAGCCTTCAATTAACACCAATGTCCGCTGTTCTAATTAAATGACCCCGACTGACTATGTGTGAAACGAAGGGATGATTTATGGTGCTGAGGGGACAATGTGGGTGAGAGCTCCGTCAGTCCCATTTAAGAAAGTCGTGGAAAGTGCATCTGTAGTAATTAACTGAACGTGTCTTTGTCTGGGTCTCTGCCACGACACGCTCTAGTTTTAAATCTATGATGAGCGATTTTATTCAGATCCTGCCCCTCCTAACCACAAACACCACCAAAGGTTTGAACAGAATATATCACATTCGTAAGACCTTATTTATTTTTCCCTCAACCTCACAGCCTCAATACAATTCTGTTACATTTGCTCCCAGATACAATGTGACCATCTGTCACTTATATTACCTTTTAACCAAGAACCTAGAAATAAAATAGATGTTTAAATTCTACTTAATAATTACATTTGTGAACAAAAAACAAACGCTGCAGATAAAAACTCTTCGATGGATCAGAATAAAGACAAACTCAAATGCTGCTTTTCTGAGGCATTTACATTTTACATTTACTCATTTGGCAGACGCTTTTATCCAAAGTGACTTACAGTGAATTCAAGGTATACATTTTTTATCAGTACTTGTATTCCCTGGGTTCGAACCCCCAACCTTTGCACTGTTAACACAATGCTCTACCAGTTGAGCTACAGGAACACATTTGTCTCAAAGCAGAGAGCGAGAGAGAATTATTATAATAATTGCTCCATTGGAGATTTCACACTTTCTGCAGGACAAGCTCCAGATTCTAGGTGAAACATTGTGAATCCTGTTATGGAGACGTTTCGAGAGAAAGAGAGAGAGACAGAGAGATGAATAGTCTCAGTGAGACGGATTGCTGTAGTGTCCTTGCACTTTATCCCACTGACAGTCCCTGATTTCTTCAAATGGGATGAAAGAAACATGAGTGGGATGAGGCTCCGAGTGAATTGTGTGAGTGGGTCAACGGGATAAACAGAAGAGACAGCAGTTTTATCAACACAGGTGTGGTTGCTGGTATTAAAAACTTGTAGATTTACTAATGGAAAAATTCTGTGATTTCTTGTTTCTCATTTAATCTACACATATTCTGTTTTGGCATGTATACCTGTTTTTATGTAGACTGTATAACATCTTAGATCAAAGATTTAACCTTTTAAATTTTTATAAACATGCTGCTTAGTGACCTTCTTGTCAGCACCTTCTGGACAAAAACGTGTCAAATCTGAATAGTGTATTAAGCGCTAAATTTAAAATCTTGAAATTTGTTTTGTTTCGAGAGTTTAAACAGAAAAGACATATGATCCTATGACACAAATGTAATTTTGGAAGCACATGGTGAGTTATGACATCATCCACACACTCGTGGAGAGATTACGGCTCATTGCTGGTGTAATAACAGCTGAGACCACAGACAGGTGTTGAGAGTGATGGAGTACACACATCACCCCATCACATGATGAATTTATATGTCTGTCTAGCTGACCTGGAGCATAAAGCCCCCGTAAACATGTATGTCTGAATAGTAATGTTACCCATGGGTAAATTCAGATGGGTGATAGTATATGTGTCTGTCTGTCTGTCTGTCTGTCTATTTGTCTGTCTGTCTGTCTGTCTGTCTAATATCTAAAATAACTGATAAATATCTATGTTGTAAAGTTATGTCTGAATTTTGGAGACCTGCTTTTTTTCAGGGTGTAAGTTCTAGACTGTTTAAATATGGCATTCTTGCATATCTAGAGATAGGCTTGAGCCGTATTAATTATAGATAATACCATTCCAGAAATGTGATGTGAGTGTCTGATCTTTTCAATCAAAGGTTGGATTTTGCGACTAAGGCACCTTGAATCTCATTCACTCTGTGACGTGTGTGTGAGTGTGTGTGTGTGTGTGTGTGTGTGTGTGTAGTACTGTATATTTCCAAAATTAACTTTCTAATTATATATAGTTATAATTCAACATACTAAACATTTGCCAATGAGGTAAGAAAAATAATTAATGATATTATCACAAGACAGGTCTTATTAACTTATACAATCTTGCCATCTCATTTTGTTTTATAAATCTCTTTAGTTTTTTATTGGAAAACAAGGCAAAATATTGTAAATAATATTTAGCAGTGTAGTTATAGTGCAGTACACTTTGATTTCATCAAGCAGGAAATATTTCTGGATGAACACTATTGTTGGTCCTGGAACAACATTTCTATCAACCAGTTTTTGGTCGGATTATGTTAAGGGTCAATTTTGGCCTGGGTTAGTAGCTTGTATTCTATTTTAGTTTGCTATTTCCCTTTTATTTTACCAATATTTTATTTCAGATATTGGTAGGGTTTGGTAGATATTGGTAGATTAAGACTTTTTGTGGACGGGAATGTTGTTCTAAGGCCAACAAAAGATGTTCAAACCAGGAGCAAAATCACATCAGCCAGCTAGCTGTTTTTTTCCAATGTGTCTCTTCTACTCTGTGGCTGTTGCAATACATTATTATAGCACGCTTTTACTCACAGTCCACATGATGAAACGTACCTGCCTAAAGCAGATATGATATTGATTGCCATAAGTCACAAGTGTTGGTCTCTCCAGTGCTATTACCCTGATGTCACTGCAAGTGGCCAAGAACATTGTGCTCCCGTTCATACAGAGGTCTATAATTCCAACTGCTGATAACGTTCTCCTGGCCAGTTCTCAAGTTTTGGTCTATATTTTAGCTGCAAATGTGAAAATGTATCTTTCTGTGCTTGGTGTAACTTTGCTGTATCAGCTTATTTGTTTCAGATGAAAAACAAACATTTTACATACTTTGCTATTATATCAGGTCATATTTAATACAGTGGGATATTTTTACTCTAAATGTGGTTTAAAGTTGAGACAGGCACAAAATAACTGGAATGGACAAATACTGAAAATTACTGATATGAGCAACTACCGTGTATTGGGTTGTAAAGATTGTGTTTCATCAGTCAGTTATATGTTGCATCAGGGAGCTGCACCCAGAAATGATATATAATGAATAAAGGTCTGTTGGCTTTAAACATGTCCAGCACAGAGTCCTGTAAGTCTACTTATCATTCAATAAATAAAGGGGGCAGGTGGGGCAGTCTGCAGGGGTAAACAGGAAGATTAATATTTTGACACTGACGACTGACGACTGAATCCTTAAACGACTGAATTCCTTAAAGCAGAAATACAGGTTTGCAGGAAACAGCTAAGACAAAACTCTTACACTCTCAGATTTGTAAGTATAACTTCAAACTATTTTTGAACTAGCTGCAAAATAAGGAATAAAACATCAATACCAGCTTGCAAACTTTTGTGAAGTCTTAAACAAAATAAGTGAGCCTGACAGCGAGCAGAGTTGATCGCCCACAGTTTGGATAAGTGCATCACAGAGGATGAAAGAAATAAACAAATTAGTAGATTTAAGGAGGACACTGAGAAACACACTTGTCTATGGCTGAAGGCTAAAACAGCTTTACACAAATCACCATGGCAGAAACAGTTTCAGACAGATTATTAGATTTTAAAAGTTATTACAACCAAAATCCATCAAAACGGAAATGATAAAGTATTTTCTCTTATTTTCTTTGCAATTTAGCAGATATTTGAGTGAAGAGTTATATTTAGCTAGAAAAAACTCAGTTTTATCAGTTGGGAATTGCTAAGACTGGCCTACTTAATAGCAAAAGGAAAATTGTTTTAAAGGAAGAAAATTTTCGATTAAAGATAACAATAACCAACCATTTCTTTTACCGTTATTGCTGTTGCTGTTTTTGAATTACATGCACTGACAAATTATTTACAATAATTTATTATTGTAAATAATAATAAAATACATTTTTGCATGAGAGAGTAGCTGTGCTCAGTTGTGTGAGAAAAGGTGCACTATTGCAAGGTCAGGGTTAAGTCGATAGAGATTGCAAAAAAGACCTTTATTATTGTTTAATCACGAAGTAAATAATACACATAACTTGTCATATGTTGCCAAAACAACTTGCAAACTCAATCTTTCAGGTCCCTGAGCTACAGTAAAAGCAAACCTTAACAATGTTTCCCAGTAGAGGAACTTGTTTTTGTAACATTTTTTGTGACTTTTGTAGATCTTTTTTTTAAACATACTGCTATAATGGAAAAGGCTAAATATTGATTTACAATACATACACCAAACAAAGACACAAACTGCAGAACCTCAGGAATTTGTACGGCCATCGATTCCTTTAATCCTCCCTAAGGCCTTCGGATAAAGCATGAAAACTTTGTGGGAAACGTGACATTTGACTTGGAAAATAGGAAATGGAAAATGCCAGTAAATTTTGTTACTGTCATGTTGTGGCTATACAGGTCACACAAAAACTACAATTCTTTAATTATACAAAACACCAAACAGACAAGATATATATATATATATCTTGATAGACAAACTAAATCAAAATTAAACATAGACGTTACAGTTACTTAAATCTGCCAACAGCAATAAGCATTCAAACATACACGTCAAGATGATTTTTCAAGCCAGATGCATAAAGTTCAAAGCACAACCAACCAGACACTTTGTCAGACTTTCATTCTAAAACACAAAGCATTTTATGCTGTTATTTAATTATTCACAAAAGTGACCGTCAATTTAAAGTTTACATTGTGCATATCACCAAACTGACAAATGAAGTACAGTAATAATATGTATAAGATTAAAGGGGGTTTTAATCATCACAGGCTTTAAAGTATATGCCAGTTTCTCATCATTTGAGATTCACCCTCAGAAACCTGGAACAAATTCACTTGAAAGACAAACCTCTCCTTCGGTGAATTCCCCAGCACTGAGAATACAGAGGAGAAAGAGAGTGAAAGAGTCTCATTAACAGCGGGGACATGATTCTCTTTGTGTATGGATTTCCAGTGTCTCTCTGACATTTTCTAAAAACAAGATTTTTTTGAACTGGTGCAAGCCATGTATCATACACACCCAGAGGATGGTTCTTTAAAGCTTTGTTCTCACTGTGGATTTCAAACAGAAGAATACTCTCAACTCATCAACCCATGTCTGAATCTTGCTCTAAATAGAAAAGCAAAGCAAAGGAAAAATAGGTTACCTTTGAATTCATTGCATAGCCATTTTAAAGGTGCTGAGTAATGCACCTCAGTAAAGTTTTATGTTGCACTAGCTGTTCTTAAAATTATACTGACACATAGTGGTGTGGATGAACAATAGTTCCCTGTTTGTCAATCACTTGACGTTGTGTCATTGATGTGGGAAAAGGGGTTTGCCCTTGGGAACCAATCATCTCTGGCCTCATCATTCAAAAGGCTAATAGAAAATTGGCAAGTGAAATTTGCATGCTAATCTCCACCCCATACATACAAGTATAAAAAGATGCCGTGCATCACACATTTAGCTATTGTTTTTGAAACCTATGGTTCCACTGTAACATGCTACATGTTTTGTGGGCTCTCGCTACCCTAGATGTAGGGCAGCCAGGGGCTGTGTGGAGATCATCCCAGGTGGAGTATGTGGTTACGGTACATCTGTGCCCACAGAACTCTGTCACCTTGGAGAATCATCCCAAGCTTTTCCTCTAAAGCATGGAATTTGTCTTCGTCCCTTATAGCAAAGGCATATGCTACTGTAAAGGCCATGCTGCAAATACAGGCCAAGCCATTAAAGAAGTTAGACAAAGGTAAAGATGACCCAGGGTTAATGCAGGAACTGCGCACCACCACTGACCTCAATCTCAGGGCCGCAAAAGTGACAGGGCTTACCCTTGGTTGCACAGTGTCCATTTTAGTGGTCCAAGAGTGGCACCTCTGGCTAAACATTGCACAGATGGGTGATGCCATGAAAGTTTGCTTTCACTGCAGACACATTTTTTATGTTTAAACATACTGAGGTGAAATTTGGCAGATGCTTTTAAACATTATTTATATTGCATTCAAGGTACATTTATCAGTACATGCGTTCCTTGGAATTAAACTTATGATCGATGTGCTCTACCAATCAAACTTCGTAAATCCACTCATTACAAAAGTAATTAATACGACTCCAGTTGGTTAATAAATATCTTCTGAAGCGAACTGATCCATTTTTTATTAAAGCATCATGCATAATGAAATGCAAACTATTAATATTTTGAGATTATTAAGCAATCAAGGCATCACACATCCATGTATAGAAACTAATTTCAAACATAGCACATAGCGCAGCATTAACTAAGAATATGATTGGTTCGTACATGTCCCGTGATGAAAAACAAGAGAACCAATGAGATTCAAAGGTATCAACCTCCATATTAAGTGCCTCCATATTTGAATTTAGTGCTCTGATGTGTTTCTTTAATGGATAGGTAATTGTTTTCTTTTATACATGTATTGTTTAATTTCAAAAGACGTAGTTGTATGAATTACTTATGATGGATGGATGCAAATTTCTGAAATTTTAAAAACACAGAATGTTTGCATTGTTAGAGCATTTCAAGTTGACAAATTCCTAACCTAACCCCAGTGACTTTTCACTTTCACAAAAATCACATTCACCTTTGAAACTTTATTTCGGTATGGCTGTTAGACAATGTTATTTAAAAAAAAAAAATCAGTTGTACAGTATTAGATGTCATATTTCTTTATTTTTGTATTATGTAAGTTTTTTGGCCTCCTCAGAGAAAACGTCCATGATATACAGTAATGTATCTTTCCAACCTACTTAAAGAACAACTACTGTACAAATGATCATTTTTATCCTTGTTTCAGACTTACCTAGTAGTAGCTCAATGCTTCTGAATAGATTCTCTTCTCTAGTTCAATGTATCTTACATAGACCAGTCTAGTAGTGTCCACTGTGTCATAAAAGCATATTGCCTGCCAGGAGGCCTCAACTTGATGACAGATCCTACTGAAAGAATAACTGCGTGTGTAAGCTTGATGTTTTGCAGATGTTTGCTTTTTCATTAATGTTCATCTTGCTATTAGCAGGATGCTTGAACGTTGAGCATTATTGCAGATAGCAACTCCTCTCATGTCTTTAGAACATGTGCTTGAGTTGAGTTGAGCGAATGGCCTAATTACAGGCATCCGACAGGTTCACTTGCACAATAACAAAGGTGTCAGTCCATATTGGCTGCTGGGCTCCTTTGCTTTTTTAATCAATTACAATTTCCAGAAAGCTGCTCATATATTTAGCCTCACAGTTAATAGAGAAGTCACTTCAGCAGGGCCATCTGTTGCATATCTAAGCAGACCCACCTGAGGCCTGTTCTCTGGGCCTTTATCTGTGACATTTCGACATTCATTATAATGTTAAGATGTACAGTTGACTTAATGCTGCACTGAGTTGTATTAAAACGAATAAGAGCACTCACTGTTTTTGTTACCTTCCTTTCATTATTTATACACTTTGATTTTGAAAATGTAATCTCTGCTGCATTTTGTTGTGGGCATGTTAAAAATGCACAAATAAATGTGTAGTACATGGGCAAACAAATGAACGCAACAAAACCACACTAGCATACATTCCCGCAACAATCAATAATGAAGGTAGATTTTAACTGAAATGCTGTGCTGTGTTTTCAAGACAACAGTAATTGTCATAAATAAAATGGTTCCACTAACATCAATGCAGGGCAGAAAATTTAGTTTCTAAGGGTAACTGTTGGGCCAAAGAAATTCTCAGTTAGCCTTTTAGATTGATTGTGTTTTAATAGAGAGAACAGTTTCAAATACAGCAATTATTCAGAATGCCAATTGTTGGTGAATGATTTATATTTTGTCCTTCATATTGCAGTAAATTATATTGTGGCATTTAAAATAAAGGGATTAGAATGCGATCACAAAATAAACAATTTATTCACACATGCACATACACAAATAATTACCTTCTAGCTCTCTAAAACACACACACACACACACACACACACACACTTTTATATTGTCCTTTAAAAATATTGTAATTATCCTGCAAGTTCTGTTTCTAAAGTACAGACCATTAGATTAAGATTGATCACAGACATATTGTGCAAGTATTCTTGCAGGACAAAGCAGAAAATCTTACATCCACCAAGTGTTTCAAAGCACCAACTTAACCTACAAAATCTTTTTTATAGAACCAAATGACACATTTCCACCCAGAGGCATTTGTCAGTGTGACATCCTTGATCAATCAATGGAAATTTTCCATCTGCATGCCAGGTAGAAAATAAGGGACAATGTTTATGTTGGTCAGCAGAGTGGAAATGTTTGGGACCGACCTTGTGTTTTGACCCCATTACTTTACAGACATTCAGACTCAAAGGTCTAACAGCAGGGGTGTGTCTCCTCTGTGTTTCTTTCAACTGCTGCTCTGTCCTATCCAGATATACTTCCAATATTGATGGGATTGCTGAAACTCTCCATCAGCCTCTCTGCTGGACTTTTGCACTTGCAATTCTAAACCAGTCTTAATCCTGGTTAAATGTAATCCTGAGTTATCTTGGTAAATGTTATATTCTATTAAATGTTATATTCTTGGTAAAAGTATTACCAAACATTTTCTTTTAAATAGGGCAGAATAAATCTAATTCAGATCTGTGAGGTTATTGTAACCTCCTTAAAAGCCCAAATTTATTTTTGCCTGAATACTGACGCAGGAAACAGAAAGCTATTCTCATCTCTGCATTTCCTGATACCTTTAGAATAGCTTGTCTCCCAGGTGTGTTATCTGTGCCTCTCAAAAGCATTGTGCAGGCACCACTCAATCCCAGCAGCGGACAGTTGATGCATTGGGACCAGGCTGACATGCTGAATTATTGATGCGTTTGAGTTAGCATGTTCTGGTAAGCTAGCAGAGCTGTATTAAAAAGAGGCCCTGCTGTCCTTATATGTAAAGGATGACTGAGGCCATAAGGGCATTAAGACAGTCTACAGCTTATCAGTAGATTCTTCTTTTTTCTGTTATCCCAAATGAAACATTTATTAGGATATCCATCCACAACTCAGCGGGATTCGCTTCTGTTTATGGGACATTGACCACAGGGTAATGATAAAGATGGAGTCTAAAACAGTAATGGGTTCACAAGACAATTTACACTAAATCACTTAGAAATGGACCCTCTTTTTTTACAGTTTTTTCCTTCCTTATTTATTTTTGTTCCCTTTCGGCTTTGATCTAATGTGAATTCTGAACGGGTCAATCATTAAAAATTGTGCCTTGTGATGAGGGGGGCTCTGAGAGAGTAGCTATTACTTGGGGGGTTATGAGCCAAAAAATGCAGGTGTGATCCTATAGGGTAATGTATTTAGGATTTAGGTTTTGGAAGGTTTCCATTGTGCTGAAGAGCAGAGCATTTGAAACTTTCAGATGACACAGAAATAACTTCCCACTTTTTTTGCTAAACTCTACAGTACAAAAATCTGTCATTTGGTAGAACATAAATTAGACCAATAGCAACAGTTTGAGTAACATGCCCTGAAACAACCCTGAACACTGAATCTGGATTTGTGTTACTGTGCAAGCTTCATACAGCAGGTTATAAACACATCTGTGGTGTTTTCTTTAATAGGAACATAGGAAACTATGTTATTTAACTTACAGATCACTTTATTAATTTGAACAGGTTAAAACTGATTGTGCTGGGGCAGCTTAATGGAATCATCATTTCCTGTGTGAAATCTAATGTATTATTAGGATGTGCGACGTAATTTTATGACTCGCCTCAGGTTTAAGTCTGATCCAAATATATCTTGCATAATATTTCAAAAGAGAGACAGAATTTCCCAGAAACCAATCTGGTCAAACTACATTTTAAAGAAGGGAACTTTTTCGGTCAATTCTATAGACGTCCCCATTTGAATGGCACCGAATTCCACCCCAGCTACTTCTGATTTGGTTATACTGTAAGTTCACATAGAATTAATTTAATTGAAATATATGTTTGTGCACACATCAAACATGGCTAGCACTCAAGAGATAACTCAAGAGACAACTCCCACTTGTGTTCTCATGGCCCATCTATCAATTATTTGTTTTCATATCTGCCATGATACAAATGCTGGAAAAAATAAAAATTGAATTCTACTCAGAGGCTGCATATAATGATGATGAACACCTGCAGCGGGTCATTTCTGAGGCGTGTCCTCCCTCCAGCCCTACAACATATAGCAATATATTGATTTCCTGTTTTGGAATGTCTGTGGCACTAAGTACCCCGCCATTATCCCCAATTTAGATCAGGGCCTGTTATGAAACAGCGGCTCATTCTTGTGGAACGTTGTAATAAAGACTTGAAGCAGTACCAGTGGCTTGGTTTTCAAAGATTCTGTGCTGCTCACTGTTGACTTTCAGGAAGGGATGTGATCCTCTGATAGGTCAGAAAATACATCAGAGGGCTCTGGTGCCTCTGTGGATGATTAGCTCAGTAATTGTTTAACTCACATCCATTTTGTAAGAGATCAAGCCAGCAGACTCCCTCATTAGCAGAGAAACTATAATGTGGCACACGGGCCGAGCAAGACCTCTGTAATCCCGATGTGACTGTGGGTTAATGTTGAAGCTTAGAGCTCAGACCTATTTCCTCTGTTATCAATGCAGTTGTTCATCATTAGCCAGACCTGCCTGTTTAAAACCTTCTCTTTATAGGCCAAACAAGGTGGGTAAATTGTGTTATGTGCACCTGTACCCCATGATTCCCACGTGTCATGCAATATTGTAACTAATATTTTCAGTAATGGAAAAGAAAATGACCTACAATTATAATTACCTTCTTTTATGAGATTAGTGAGACACCTGGCTGTCCTTGGTTTTATAATCCAAGGATTTAAAGTCTGGCTTGTGTTCAATTGTGACTGCTCTTAGTAACTCTTTCACATGTGTGTCAACAAGAATAGAGCAATGTTTTATTTATTGTGTTAGTGTGGGGAAAAATGATTCACAGATGTAAGTTGACCCTAAAATTGACAATAGTTGACAATAGTTTGAGTGCTGTCTGAAGGACATTAGGATATCATTTGGCAATATCTTCCATGGTTCCATCCAGCTCAACTGATTCATCTTCCTTTAAAGGGGTTTTTCTAAACAGTCTGATTCAGGAGTGAATGGGTAAATGAGGACAGTAAATTTGTACTCAAACTTCTGCTTGAGATCTTCAAGCTGTGTTGCATACTATGCAGTACTTGAGTTTACAACCTCTGCAGCTTGTCCACTTGCCCTCAAGAAGGAGGAAAAATGTGAGTTCCAAAACATCCAAAACTGACTAAAAAAAGAGTCATCAGCTTAACAGCCATACAAGCATTTTAAGATCCCAACATAGTTATTGCCTCATCCGTGTCAATTGCTGTTTGTTTTAATAACTGCAGATTAGCCCTCAACAACAGTCATCTGTGTCTCTTTAAAATCCTGTCTTTCAGCTGCACAATGTCAGTAAGCTCTTTTGACTGACATCTTACCACTATCACAAACATATTGTGAGTGTAACAAGGCCTTCAGGTCCACTTGCTCCTTCAACGTATTCTCTTCAGCCTGTTGCACGATGTCATAGCGGATTAATCCCAAACAAAGGGGATGTTTCTGTGATGTTGTTCTGTCAGGCGAGGACTGTTTCCACTTCTCTGTGACTGAATTGTGTTTAAGTAAGTAATGTTATCTTGCTCTGTGGCAGGTCATATACAAATGAATATACCTAGTGACGTCACATATCGAGCCATATGGCATTCATTTTTATCCACGATTGATTACATGAAAGCTTTCGTTATTTATAAGGAGGATGTTTTAAGCTATCAAACTTGCAGGATGTATTAATGATACCAAGACATCTTTTATGTCCAAAGATCAAGGGAAATTTGATACACGTTGACACATTTGTGTAGTGTTGTCACTGCTAAAATGTGGGAATATTTATAATCCTCCAAGGCTGTGTAAGGTAGCCAAATAAAACATTAAGCCACTGCTTTTCTGATGGTGTACTGCTGTTTTATGAAACCAGTAGGTTAACTGACTCTGGCCCGTGCTATATCATGGTTATCGCCATTGCTTCTTTCCAAAAAGACATAACGCCCCTCACAGCCATGCTAACAATCATAATACAGCACTATCACATCAATCGTCAAAGTACTACATGTGTCCAAGAACATAATATCTTGAAGAGTGGGAACTTTGCCTGTTCTTTAGCGAACTGGAATCTATAATGAAAAGTACTTCAGCCTGAGGAAAATCTCTTGCTAGGAAAAGCTATTAGAAAGTCAGCAGGGTCTTCAGTTTAATTCCCACAGTAAGGTGAGTTTGGATCACTGCTATAGCTCAACTAACTGAACTTTGGCTTGCCCCTCCAGTGGACTGAATCATCTCATTAGTGCTCTGTTAGTGACCTTTAATCTCTCTCTGCAGAGGAGCAGTGCAAGCTGCTACACACATTTTGCCACTTAGTATGCGACACTGTTAGATGGCGAATCAAGGCCAGAGTATTAAAAATGAAGTATATTGTTCCATAAACTATAAAGTAGCCCTTTTTTGCTACCTTCCCTCTGGACATAAAATGTAAGGAATTGGGTAATTATCCTTTAAGGTCACTGTAAAAATGCCAACCAGCCAGTGTTGAAAGAATATAATATGTTTGCAATCATATTTTACAAAAATGCTAAATGACATTTCAGATTCAGTATGCAATAAACACTCAAAACAAATGATGTCACAAACAAATCTCCATTGTGACTGTAGCAGTCAGTGGTGACCCACGTTTTACATCCTTCCCAAACAATCTATGGCCTGAACCCTGTTGTAATGTTTTTTTAATACTTTTAACTATAACAATGTCAGGGATCATTTTTAATTATAACAATTACAATTACTCTCAGCTGTGTGTGTATAACTGTGAGGAATACCTGGTAACCATTCACCATTATGTATGGTGAGATGGCTGAGCCCTCATGATGCTGAGCCCTCATAACATGTTCACTCTCCTGCCATCTGGTAAACGATACAGGACACTGTATGCCTGCACAATAAGACTCAAAACAATTTCTATCAAACTTCATTTCTATTAAGCACTCCACTCTCTACACAGTCCTAGAGACCTTAACCATTTACTCACATCAGTGCAATTTCTTCAATGTGTATTGGATTGTGTCCTATTTGATGAAGTGCAATATTTGTTGTGCTCAATGTATTGTATGGTATTGGGTTATATAGCGTATTTGTATAATGCATATTGTGTATACTGTATATTGTATTGTATATACGGTATATACGGTATATTCTATACTGTATTGTATATTGTACTGTATAGTAATGTAGCCACTAGTATATAAAACCTATGGGCATTTGGGTATTGTAGTTTCTATCATGAAGGCATCTGGAGGTTGTTCCACTAGAATTTCATTGTACATGTACATCAGTGTAAATCTCATGAGAGAGCAAGTTAATACAACCCAAATTTTCCTCATGCATTAAAACATACACTGTAATTCACAGAGAAGGTCCCTAGCTTGGGCTTATTTCTCATGGTATAGCTCTATTTATAGGTCAGCTGCCTCAATTTTTGCTGACACAGACATACCTGGAACATCACACAAGGTTACATGGGCAAATACCTGCGGGACTTCTGTCACTCTGTCAGGTAGGTCCACCAGATACAACTCCCTCAATGTACCTATAACAGTGGTGGGGTGAAGCACCACATTCTCAGTACCCACATTAATCAAGGGTACATATGCAGTGCCCCTCCTTACCTGTACCACACAACATCAATCTCTTGGATTAAACACAAATTGTCCAGCTAAGACCCTCACACTATCCAACAGTAGCATAATTAAGTAAGCAACTAAAACAGCCCTTACACCACCGTATGAAAGTAAAACTCAAATTCAACATTTCTCACCCATATTTTAGCTTTTACAACCAATCGACCCTTCCGACTATCCCAGATTGTGATACGGGAATGCGGGAATCTCCTAACCAAAAATTACACAGCCACAACATGTGCATTGACACCACGGCATTCACACTGCATCTCGATGTGGAGCACAGCAGCCAGTAAAGAAAAAACAGATGCGGATCCTCTTGTTTTTTGGCTGCCTCAATTCTATAAAAAGATACACAATAAAGAGCAAAATACTAGTGCAACAACAAGCCTATAAATATTTAAACATTTATAGTAACACTAAACACGTTCTGAAAATGTTCCCCTCACACAACTTACAGCTTGTATGCTGAGAGCACACTGCCAAGGAACTGACTGATGATAACCAACACAGCCCTCAGGCCAGACGAAGCAGATAATGCAGGCAAAAGAAAGAAAAAACAAAGAAAAAAATAAATGTCTATATAATAAATAATACTAGTAACAAACAATAGTACACTTTAATGACAAAAAAAAAATTCAAAACAAGGTAAACAATACTTACACACAATACTAGACATAAAAAACTACAAAACATACAATCCGATGAAAAGCACTCGAAAATAACAAACAAAACATGATGACGACAATAAAGCAGATATCCTAACACACCAACAAAGTCCATTGATGCCATTCTTCCAAAAGTCGGCCAAGGATCAAGTTGATCCAAGGATTGGAAGCTTGGAATAACAATCATTAGTGACTGTCACATGGGTATCATTCCGGTTGATAAAGAAAAGCCTTGATGCACAAAAGCTTTAGAATCCTATTTAATATTAATATTACTCATATTAGCCTATTTAATATAGTCACAATGTAGCCACAAGCGAACTGCTCCTATCTCACAGACACTCATATAAAG
>JAZGTK010011866.1:1340-15286 GCA_036877625.1 Ambastaia sidthimunki
GTTCTTCACAGTCAGCCCCAATAGCAATGTAATCATCTGAAAGACAAACCGGTTCAGCCACACATAATAAAAACAGACAGCGCGGATCACGTGTTGACCAGAACAGTGTCATAGTTTGCAAGTCACTGCAATGTGAACTCAGTTGGGAAACTATCTGTGAGAGTATTTCACATCTGAGTGAGAACTGTCTGCCAGGACTTGCCTCCTGTTTGCAATGCGCTCAGCAGCATCTCCCTGCACTTGATTCGGACTGAGTCAGATGTGCTTGATGCTCGTGGGAAAGTGGCTATCAATGTGTTGGCTGTAACATCAGCAGATTCGCTCTTACTGCTGGAATTACTGCTGGAGCTGAGAGAGGGGGCAAGAAACAGAGAAACAGTTTATTTATTACATTTATTCATTTGGCCGCTTTTATCCAAAGCTATCATGAATTCAGATATACATTTTTTTTTAATCAATCGAACCCACAACCTTTGCGCTGCTAACGCAACGCTCTACCAGTTGAGCTACAGGAACACTGTTTATAAAGTGCTTTTCACAATGGCACACTGTTGCAAAGCAGCTGTATAAGTGAAAAACATCCAAATATATTTAACCATCAAATAAAATGAAGATTTATTTGAAAACAAAAATATATGAAAAGGATGCTTTAAGCTAATGTCAGCAGACTCCCAGCAAGCCAACAGGGTGACAGTGGCAAAGAACCAAAACTCCAGTGATAAATAAATGGAGAAAGAAGATTAATATGGCTTATTTAGGACAGAGGAGCTGTTTTATTATGACTTTATAATAATGCTATAACTAGGAGCTCATTGCTGATACCATACCTCTCTTCTCTTGGCTCTGGGCTGGCTTGTGATGGTGACACCACTGGTGGTGTCCGTTCCTTTTTTTTCTCCTCGTTGTTCTTCTCTCCAGCTGGTCCATCTGTGCATCAACACCACTCTTTAGCCATTTAATTAGTGCGATACTAACTTTCATAGACACTGATACTATGAGTCACTATGAGCTTTTGGGATTACTTATGTATCAAAATTTTTGTTGTTGTAATACCACGAGCTGCCTGCAGGTGGTAGCAAAACGTGTGAGACAGAACAGTTCAGATTCTGGGCTGTTGACATGACATTTGAAGCAGGTGTATTACAATGTGACATGCCATAGATAATCTAAAACTACTTCAAAAAAGATGCTTATATATGTATGATAATTATTAAGCCAGTTTACATAAAATTACATTATCCAGAATGAACAATTGTGAATACACTGTACACACATTCATGGACAAAAACAATACAAGTCACATTTCAACAATGTCACTTTTCCAACGTGTAGCATTTTTGTACATATATTTTTACATATTTTTCTGTACATGTATCTTACCCAGCAACTTTTTCCAGGACTTGATCAAAGACTTGGCCAGTGACGTGACTTCTTCGCTGGTACTCTGCTTGCGGATGGCATTGACGGACATTCCGATCCTCGTGGACTGTTCATAAGGAAAGCAGAGGAAACATCTCCTTACGTGCACATGAACTCTGAAGCGAAAAGCATGCAGGGCAGTAAACATACCTGCAGAAGCTCCAGGGTCATGGGAATATTTTTCAGTTCCTTAAGTAGATCCAGCGCCCCAGACTAATAGAAATATTAAAATATGTATCAATACATCACGTGATTATTCTTGCACTATTTTATTTGCACTACTTTAATGAGGTCTGCGATCCACGTGCAAGTTTACATTTGTTTACATTAACTTCTGCTAATCATTTTAACTTGTTTTAACCAATTTCAATATCATGAATTATATCAGTCACCTGATATATAGTCAAATACAATATTACGGTTTATATAAAGAGTGTTTTCAGTTTGTCTGTACTGCATGTGAGTTTATGGCATTAGTGCCTTTCGTTGATTGGCTCTGTGTTTATCCGCGTTAACAGCAGCTAATGTTGCTAACTTTGTCGCTAAACGAGAAGTTCAATAAACTGTGAACGAAATCTTTATCGATAACACTGCGTTGAGCATAAGATCACTAAATTCATGTAGAAAGCAGAGCCCTAGTGTCTCTGTAAACAACGAAAGCACAGTTCGTCATACATTTAGCTGTTAGCTATCGATGTATCAATGTAGCCTCGTATGGTCCGAGACTGGGAATTCATTCATGACAAAACATCTCACCCCGTTCTTCTTTTGTGCCATTTTATCCATCTTCTTTGCGATCCTGATGACCTCTTCTTCTTCTTTCTTACCCATTGTTGACCCTTAGCGGACAATGTTGTGTTTAAACAGGGTTTAAGTGTATAATGTTAAGATACACACGCACACTGCACTCAACCGGCTGCTATAGTTTCTATGAAGAGCCAAGACATAACTAATCGAGCCCGAACTCGGGCGCTATGAATCGACCTCAAGATCAGACATCACTAATCAAAAACGGAAGGCGCTCCAAATAAATGCATTGCTTATCATGTGAATGTACTATTTCAAGGTTTAGCGCACAGGTAGTTCAAACGTTATGAATATTGCTTGTATAACAGGGTCGTTTAAAGCGAGATTGTAATACTAAGTAATATGTGTTAAAGTATTTCTGTGACACCCCAGCAAAATACAATGTCTAAACACTAGAGTGCGCTCATGCTTGTTCTGCAAGGGACTCCAACTGCTAAATCACAACCTATTTCAAGCCCAGAATGAGATATTGTTGAACCGACTGAACATTTAGACTTTATGTCTGTAGGCCTGTCATTTTATTATTAGTTATTTAATTATAGTAGATGGGACTGAAATAACATTGTCAAAGGCCAATGACTAATAACTGTGTCTGATTGGCAGATGACTGGTGGCAGTTCCAATATCTGCTAACATTCTATTCAACACATACTGGAACTTTTTTGTTTTTAAGTATTTTAAGTGAACTGTGTAAAAATCAGCATTTATTAAATGTCACAATTTTAGATTACATATATGCATTATTATATATGTGGCTAACAGCCACCCTGTGTGTGTGCATTAAAATGCTTCAGGTATTAAAAACTCATATCAGTTGACTTTTTGTCATATAAATGCATTTTAACCCCAGCAAAACTCCACTTCTGCTTTCTAAACTCAATGTTCTGCCTGTGTGTGAGCCTTTAATCTTCAGAGATCAAGATAATGTGACTCATGACTTTTCCAAGTCAACATGTCGCCCACAACCCCAAGGAGTGTATCAGTACATATTACATGACCATTTGATAAAGCCAAGAATTAAGACTTTGCTGTCCTAGAACTCTGTTTTGACTCAACATAACAGGTACCAGAGATGAACAAGCAAACATGGCTTAAGCATGCTGTGCAAACCATTTGAGTCATCCCTAGAAAACATAGTATGGCTAATCCGCACCCCATGCTGACAAGGAAATCCCATAGAAAATCTGCAACATAACAGGAAGTCCTAAGATTACTGGAAACTGCTGAGTACTGGTGCACAAACATCAAACAATGCCTAACTATAAAAACAAAATGTATAATTGCTTTTTTTAAAAGTAGGTTCAAAAAACAAGCCTCTTCAAATGAAGAGCCTCTCTCAGTTCACATCCATATCTAGCGACAATTAATTCATATGATACAAGATTAGCATTATCCCAGATGTAACAGCTGCTCCCCTGCTGTAAACCAATCACATAACAATATGCCTACTGAGCGTTTGTAGTCACAGTTATGTTCCTACTGAGAGACACATGCACATAACAGCTAAGACTTCGCTTTCCCCTATTGGCAGCTACAACATAAAAGCTCTCTGCTTCACCCCACTCTAATCCCTATTAACAGAGGCCTTAAATCTGCTTATATCTCTTCTGAAATGAGAAACACCTTCAGCCATCTGCTGATTGTTAACACAGAAAAGAGATACTTCAGATTTTAATGTGTTCAAATAAAAACCTGACTTACATTACAAAAAAAACATTAACTGGAATTTGTTTAGCTAAATATAATTTGTTAAGCTAAGTAACTCTGTAAGCTAAGTATATAATTTAAATTCATGTTTGTGCAGACACATAGATTGTGTATATAATCAGTTTCAAAAATTTTATTTTCATTTGCCTGGAGGTGTAAAATATAAAGCATTCTTGATTCTCCATTTCTTTAAAATGACATTTAACCGTGACCAAAGATTAAACAAATTGAGGCTGATGCCTACTGTCCTAAAATAGCCATGAGCGTTGTTCATAATCTCTTCAGCTGATGGACACCCAACTCGCCAACACAACTCTCTTGAAAATGTGAAGAAAAGGTGAGTGGCTTTACATTTTTATGTGTTATTATCTTAGAGTATTAGTATTTATGGTCTTCATACTCCAGAAATGTTGTTGTTTATGTTGGTAAATTAAACACGTATAGATGTGCGTGCTAATAATCGGCTGTTAGTAAATGGACTTACATGAGAAAATTGGACATTTTTATTTTACATGCAGTAAAGGGTTTTACAATACACGCTTAGTGTTTTTTACATTCTTGTCGTACATTTGTTGTAATTTTTCAGTTCAATGCTGCTGTGCCATATAGCAAAATTATTGGTGATGTTATGATAGTATTTTTAGAGGTCAGAAATTTTAAATCATGATTCTTTTAGATGAGCAATATCTTGGTTTTGTCTAGCTTGTTTTAATAACACGGTTTCAAGCAATTGTTTTTTATGTATATATAGTTAATTTATGTCTTGGTTTAATCTCCATTTAGTCAAAGCTTAAGAAGTTAGTATTTACCATTAGCATTAGACTTTGTGACCTAATGCTAATGAACTCTTCCTGAATAAACTACAGTCTATAGACAGACAGGAAGAGAAGCCATTTCATTTGTGACTGCGAGAGGCCATTTCGTTAATGACTGTAATAAAAAATTACAACATAGTTGTTGCTGCTAATGAAATAGATACTAATTCTAATGCATCGGCTGTAACAAAATTACACAATAAAAGATACAAAAAAAGAAAACATAATTTAAAGGTGTTTTGTTGTGAACAATTTCAGAGATTATTCAAACACAATGAGACGCTGCTTGTTAGTATGAACAGACCAATATGAGTACGATATAGATAAATGAGAGGTTTCATTATTTGATTATGTTGTTTATGTTTTTACAGCCTCATTTAAAATGAGCACAGCGACCCTTAATAACGCACCCCAGCCAGATGTGTCCCCTGGGAGTATGCAGACATTGGTCTCCCGACCCCTGCCCCCCCACAAAGACCCTACTACCTCAAAGAGGGTGTGCTTTTATAAGAGCGGAGACCCCCAGTTCACGGGACACCGGATGGTCATCAACAGCCGCACTTTTAAAACCTTTGATGCCCTCCTAGACACCCTCTCCAAGAAAGTGCCTCTGTCATTTGGGGTAAGAACCATTACAACACCCAAGGGAACCCATTCTGTCCGTACTCTGGATGATCTGCAGGATGGGGCCTCATATCTGTGCTCAGACCAAAGGAAAGTCAAGCCTATTAACCTGGACGAAGTCAACAAAACACAGGTCCCCTGGAACACAACCAGACCCATAAGTGCAGGACATCAGGCACGCAGAGCGCTGGTCCGGCGGCTGGTGAAAAGAAGCGACGGAACCACGAGGACAGCAAAGATGGCTGAAAATAACGTGATGGTTCGGACACCGAAAAGACTGACGGTATATAAAAACAAGGATCCAAGCATTAAGCGAGTCATTGTCCTTCAAAGGAGAACAGCCCCCAATTTTGAGGCCCTTTTGGATTATCTTTCAAAAGTGATGCAGTTCCCGGTTCTGAAGCTTTACACAGAAGATGGTAGTAAGGTAAGAATGAAAAAAAAAGTATTATTACCATTCTTCCTGGATACAATTTTTTACAGAGGAATGGTATGGTATTTCATTTAAAGCAGCAGAATAAGCAACAATTTGTGGGCCAAAATAACAAAAATTAAGATTATTATTTTGAGGCATGAAATGTTCACGATATGAGTGTTGTAGAACAGTTTAGTTTGTTACTAACAGATAACTTGTGGTAGCCAGAGTTAAGGATCTGATCTGCTTTAACCTCAGTCCCAAGAATTACTGCAATTATACTTGTAGTCCATGTGCCCTCGCACAGACCTTCACAATATACATGACATACATAACACACATATATACATATATATTTTTTTTATTTTTTGGGCAAGATCACATAGTAAATGAATAACACAGAGATCCTAAAAAAAAATTATTTATTTTAATACATTAAATGACAGGAAATGAAGGAAACTTGAAGTTGTGTGTTTTGTACATTACATCATTATATGGATTCTGGAATATCTTGGAAAGGGAAAACAAACATGCACAGTTTCTTATTTGATCCTATAGGTTGAAGGACTTCCTGGTCTCATTTTGTGCTCTGGGATTGTCGTGGCAGCTGGTAACGAACCTTTTAGAATGGGAAAATACAATCTCCAAGGTCCCACTAAAACCATAGAGCCAAACAGCATATCTGAATCCTTGGGTCCAACACAAACAGAGACACTTCTAGGTAAGCCCACAATTAATCATTTTTATACCTGTCACTTGTCTATTAGTAGATATTTTAGCATAAAACACTTCTCTTTACTGATGAAAATGATCAAACTATTTAATTTTATAAATGTCTGTTTGAACACCTTGTACATTGAATGACATTTTCACTTATTGTTCCACCCACAAATTCAATTTTCTGCTCATTTGTCCATTAGAAGAAAATAATAAAGCAGCTGGACCCATTTCAAGATCAAGGAATTTCTCTTTATCTTCAGAGCGGTTCCTTGTGGAGCAGATCAATAAGTCGCTAAATGGAAGTCTGTCAGAGCCCAATTGGCAAAAGACAGAATCAATGGAGAGCGAAGCCAGTCAGCCAATGGGATCAGAGGAGAACAGTGACTGCAAGGCTGGTGTGGAGGAGAGAAATCACCCCATCATGCCTACTGAAGACGACATTGAAAAATCATTCCGGGTCAATGAGGATGGCAGTATGACGGTGGAGATGAAGGTTCATCTTACTATAAAACAAGAAGAAATGGTCCATTGGACAACAACACTCAGCCGCACTTCCATCAATTACCAGCAGAGGGCAGTGGGCACCTCAATGCCCGGATCCTGCTTGAACTCATTAGATGTCCCCACTGACTCAGGCAAAGAGTCAAATGGGCCACATAGCCTGGAATGTAAAGAAATTAACACACACACAGACAAATCTGTTGGTTCCGTTGAAGCGGAACAAGAAAATTATGGCAGACTTCAGACTTCTGAAACGCTTAAACCCATCTACAGAAGGCTGCCCACCCCAGGCCACAGACAGAAAAGAAAAGAGGCATCAATGGAAAACATAAAGAGGGTTTCAGAGACTGAAGTCCAGGAGAGCACCGTGGGTGCGTACTCATACATGGAGCGCACGGCGCAGGGGGAACTCACAGAAGGTTACTGTGTGGTCAGTCGTAGCAGCAGCAGCAGCACGAGAACTTTGTCCAAACCCAGGAAGAGTGAATCAGGAGGAACTAAGCAGAAGAAGTCTCATTCCTTCAGATCGTCACACGTGGCAGATGTTCTTCAGCTACAAAGCAATGGGACAATGGGAATAACGGAGACTGTGCTGCACATATATGAGTCAGAAGGCATGTGTGACAATTACTATGCAAATACACAGATGGATGTGTTAAATAAACATGAATACTGTACCAAAGCCATGCCTCGCAGTAGACCAGGCTCAACCGACTCAGGTCCCCGATCGTCAAGCAATGACTGCGATGTGGATCTCACTAGGCAGTCTACAAGCTCCAACTCTGAAGGTGGTGGAAAAAATGACATGCTGTCTTTGTCATCAGCTTCTTCAACACCTCAGAAAATTAAAAGAAATAATATGGTCTTTAGCACTGACAAAGAACAACAAGCTTCAGAAGAGTGCAGGTCTGAATCCACAGAAATGAAAATGTTGCAGCCAGAAGTTCCAATAGAAAAAGATGCTGAAGATAAGAGGATTAATGGTAGTACAAAAACAAATACTCCAAAGTCCAAAAAATCCAAGAAAAGTACTTCTTCAGATTCATCTGGGCCTGGGAAAAAATTAAAGCGCAGTATTCCAGGCTCCTCCAAAGGCCTCCAAATGACAAATACTTCTGATACATTGAGTCACACAGGATCAGAAAAGAAAACTCACAGTTCAGCAGAAAGTGATCAACAAAAAAATGCAAGAGGTAAAAATAGAAAGACAAAGACATTAGAAGGTTCTCCAAAGAGTAGAAACTTGAATCCCAACAGAAAGTCAGAGAAAGAGCTCAAGCTTAGAGACAAAACAATCAAAGATGACTCCCACAACATAAACACAAATGATTGTGACTCTGTAGGTCCCACTTTAAAAACAAATGTCTTAACCAATAAATCATCAGCCCATTCTGCACCATTGAAAGATGCTACCAAAAAGATGCTACAAAAGCAGAGGTCAATGAATGGTGTCAAATCAAAGACCTCTGAACCTAAACAAGAGCTAAGTGAGAGTGTGTCATTGCCTGTGCTGCAGTCGTCTCCATCCAATGTGAACCAATATGTTGAAAACTGGCTGCAGAAAATTCAACCAGATTCTTCGCCCTATGATGATGACATGGACCATCCTGAATATGTACCAAGGGCCGTATTCAAGATAGGAAGTGACTCTGCAGATGTCTCTGAGATTAAAAGTGAACCTGAAAAAGACAGTGTTGTGGATGAAGGGCCTTCTCTTGAAGATGATGCTGTGGAGAGGCCTGTGTCTCGCCCGCCTGTACAAATAAAGTATGAGGGAGAGCCATTTGAGGTACAAAGGGTGAAAGGCTTTTGTAAATCAATGCCAAGTGTGAGGGTGCTTCCTGTTGAACAGGAGGGACTTGAAAGAATGCATAAGTCATCTGAGAACTTGGCTCCCCCTGACCCTTTCACTGGTGGTGGGGCATCACATAGCACAGATGTTAATACAAGTTCAGGCATGAAACCAGTTTTAAAACAATTATGTTTGTCAATTCAATCCATAAGTCGGGCTTCCAGTCAGACCCTTTTAGCACCCACGGTAAAGGAAAAATCCAGCAGCCTCCCAGATTTCTCATCCCAGGTGGCCTCTGCTTTTGGTTCTCCATCTAGAGCTTTTCTGTCCTTTTTGTCACTGATGACTCTGAGAGACGGCACATCCATCCTGGGCAAAGACGAATCACAGGACAGCAACTCAGAGGCCCTGCAGGTCATGCAGTCATTGGAAAAAATATGTACAATTAAAGATGAGGAAGAGCTTAAAGCCAGCTTGACAAGTCTTCAGAGTTCAGCCTCCTCCCAATTAAAACAGAGCTGGAGAGATTTCCAGGAGAAAAATGTCTTTGGAGAGAGTCCACCACTGTCACCAAGACAATCAGAGCAAGAGTTTGCCCTGGATGTGGACTCAGGGGAAGAGGGGGATGAACAGGACAAAGAGAATCATTTTGATATAGAGCAGTTAATGGATGAATTGAACATGTCTGAGGATTTGCGCAAAGAGATTTCCTCTCTTGTTGAAGGAGAACTTAAATGTCAAACAAATTTGAACAGTGGACATTTTGAAATGTCAGGTAAAGAAGAGGAAAATGAAGATGGCTCAGTGAATGGTAGTTTAGAGAAAGCTGCTGACATGGAGGAGGAAAAGGACTATTGTGAGGAGAATACTGGCCTGGAAAATGAGACAAGCAAAGATGAGATAACTGATGATCCAAAAGAACTAGAATCTAATATAATTCAACCTCATTCTTCTGACTTAGAAACTGTTGCACAGGACTTAATTAATGAGGAGTCTGGTATAGCAGTGCCCAATCAAACAATTGAAGAAAACTGCAATGATTCAAGTAAAGCAGATATTTTAGAAACTGCTGACAGCAACCAGATTAACAATGAGGCTGTGAAAGAAAGTTGTGATGACTTACAATCTGACTATAGAGATGCAGAACAAAACACAACTTCACAACAAAATCTAATAGATATAGCTGGAGAGGCAGTTTCTAAGTTGTCAGATGATCAAAACAATATGTCTGAGAAAGAGAACAACATAACAGCAGACAGTATAGAAGACAGAAACACTCATGAAGAGGAGGAAGCCATGATTCAGAATATCAGACAGCATTCTGAACAGTCAGATACAGATGCTACATCAGAACAAAAGATAACAGATTGTATTGGAGAGGAACAGCCTGAGGTCTCTGATGACCAAGACAATACATCTGAAAGAGCAAACAACCCAACACCAGACAATATAAGAGAAAGAGACATTAATACAGAGTGGGGCACCATTCAAAATATCAGGGAACATACTGAACAGTCAGATGTTTCAGAACCTGAAAATACAGATGCCACATCAGAACAAAAGTTAACAGAATTACTTGGAGAAGAACAGCCCGAGTTATCTGATGACCAAGACAATATGTCTGAAGAAGAGAACAACACAACACCAGACAATATAGAAGAAAGGGAAATAAATGCAGAGCGGGACACCATTCAAAATATCAGGGAGTTTATTGAACAATCAAATGTTTCAGAACCTGGGAATACAGATGCCACATCAGAACAACAACTAACAGATATTTCTGAAGAAGAACAGCCTGAGTTCTCTGATGATCAGGACAATATGTCTGAAGGAAAGAACAATACAACAACAGACAACATAGAAGAAAGGGACATCAATGCAGAGCAGGACACAATTCAAAATATCAGTGAGTTAATTGAACAATCAGATGTTTCAGAACCTCAGAATACAGATGCCACATCAGAAGAACAACTAACAGATATTTCTGGAGAAGAACAGCCTGAGTTCTCTAATGACCAAGACAGTATGTCTGAAGGAGAGAACAACTTAACATCAGACAATATAGATGAAAGTGACATTAATGCAGAGCAGGACACCATTCAAAATATCAGGGAACATACTGAACAATCAGATGTTTTAGAGCCTGAGAATACAGATGCCACACCAGAACAAAAGTTAACAGATTTACTTGGAGAAAAACAGCCTAAGTTCTCTGATGACCAAGACAATATGTCTGAAGAAGAGAACAACACAACACCAAACAATATAGAAGAAAGCATTATCAATACAGAGCAGGACACAATTCAGAATATCAGGGACCATATTGAACAGTCAGATGTTTCTGAAGCAGAAGATCTTTGTCTAGCATCAGACACTGAGTGTGTGGAGTTTCCAGGCAAAAAGACATCCGAGCCTAATGAGAACAATACATTTGATCAGTTCAGTATAGAAGAGCAGGACTGTGTAAAGGGTGAAACTGAACATTCAGATTTTGAGGAAGATAATGGTGAAGAAGAGGAGCATGAACAAGAAAATAAGTCCATTGTATCAGAATGTGAGAGTGAATCTCAACATTCTGAGGATTCTAAGTCTTTATCACATCACCATCATGCACAAAGTAAACACAGAGTGCATGTGTTAGGATCAGGTAGTCAGGAAGATGACCAGAGAACATCTCCAGATGTTGCAGTTTCAGAGACAGATCAGCAGGAAGATGTTGTAACAGAGACGTCAGAATGTGAAAATCCCGATTCACACTATAATAACAGTAGCCCTGAGCATTGTAGTAATGATGAGAATAGTATGACTTCAGAATTTAAAGCTGAATATGATAAAACACAACACATTGATAATGAGCTTGAGGTTTGTGATGTGGTCGATCCAAATGCTGAAGCAGGTTCTTCTAAGATCTTAGATCCTGAGGCTGAAAATGTGACAGCAAAAACCTCAAGGTCAAGCACAAGTCATTCAGAAAAATTCAGTAAGGCCCAATCTTCAGAAATAGGTAGCCTCACAGACAAAATAGAAGGTTCTGCTGAGTTCTGTGGTGAGGAGAACAGTATGCTTGATTCTCATAATAGAAATGCTATTCAACAAAACACTTTAATGTTTGAAGATAATATTAATGGCTGTGTGGAAAGGGAGTCATGCAGCAGTATGAAGACAAATTCGAGTGAACACCAGTTAGAGGAAGTAGAAACTTTAGGTATGGAACATGGCTATCATTATTTATTACATCCAACAGAGATCTCACAAGAGCTGTTAGACTTAATCAATTCAGCTTTGTTGTCCTCCACCCTGACTGTCACATATGACTCCAATGGGAACCTAAGAATAGAGCCAGACAAAGGTAAGATGAGGGAGATGTTCAGAGCTCAACACCGGGCAGATAATGAGTATGGTCAGAAACGCCTTCCGAGCCCTCATACATCAGATCTGTCTGATTACAGACCTGAGACATCAGGCAATGGTGGATACCACTCACAGGCCTCTTTGGAGATATTAAGTGACAGTGAAGAAGAACAGGAAGAAAGGTTACGAATCTTTCAAAAAATCTTGAAACAAAGCTATGAAAACCCAAAAAACAGGGTGAAGGAGAATAGTTCCATGAAATCTTCTACAGAGACAACAGGGAAACATACTCCTAGTTCAAGTTTAGACAGCAATAACAGTCTGGCCTCTTTTCAAGATTCTAAAAACATATCACAGGAACCAATATGTTTCAGCAGAACAAGTTCACACCACAGACATCCAGAATCTGTACAGTGCATGACCTTAAATGGAGATGTGGATTCTGAAGAGGGTGTGTTGATTGATAAAGGCAGGTGGCTCCTGAAGGAAAATCATCTCATCCGTAAATCTCCACCTGTGTGCATGGGAATGTATGGAAATGGAGACACCACGTCAGCCGACACAGGTCTGGACAACATGAGTGAAGATGCACCTTACCCGTATTATGAGAACCAAAATTCACCACTAGCTGCGATATCTTCTTCCGAGCTAGAAGATATGGCTAAACCCCCTACACCCAAGTGTACATACTTCAACATGCCACACAGCAGTGGTTCTGATCCTCTCTTGGATGCCCAGAGCCTAAATGGTGGTAAGAGTGGAGGGGATACAAGAAAGAACAAGGAACTTAGGGTCTCACCAATGGGACAGCCTTCCAAAACGTGGGCAAGGAAAAATGGAAGTCTATCTTCATTTGCCTCTGTTGAGTTCAAGCTGCCTGATGGGAAAGTTCATCCACAGGATGGGGTGATACCTGGTTCTGTGAACAGTTCTCAGAGTATAGACCGTAGAACAGCACAAGAAGAGGAGTCAAGAGTTGGGTTAAACCTCAGGTGTGGGCAACACTGCCCAATACTGTAGATCTAAAGGAAATATGTAGCATCTAAACTATAAGAGCTGCTCCACCTAATGTTACAGGTATTTATGGTAGTTTGGTTGTTTAAATGGTTATAGTAGGAAATATAATACATAGAGACTTATTGTTTTAACTGCAGTGATAAGACTTTATTATCTTCACTTTGGTGCCTGCTTCAAAACTTTCTTTTGAGATTTCAATAACAAACATCTGAATCTTTTAAACACACTGTTTTAAAATATTTAAAATGATGTCTGTTTTATTGCAGAGGGGCTATATTGCACAAAAATAATCTGATTTACTTGAATTTAGTCAACATTCTAAGTGGTATTTGCCATATTGAAATGTTCTGACTTCAAATGTTTATTGTTAGATTGGTTTCCAAATGTAAAAATGCCCCTTATTTGAATAAGTGATCCGCTCCCAGCCCCAAATTACACCTTATATAGACACTGCCACACTAAAATATAATACAATTTGAGGAGACAGCACTCACATAATGTAAACCAGCTTAGACAATAACCTATTTTGAAGAGGTGTTCTGCTGAATAAACTTTCTAGGTGACCATTCAGTATGTTAACACACCTCTTTGAAGTACATTTCAAAGTCATTGACCTCAATTTAACATGTAAAAGCAATTTATACCGATTACAAATGTCCTTCTCTCTGATATTTTTGTGCCATTGTTAGTGTTCAGGGCATTTTTGTCTTTGTTGTTGATCAGATGGAACACTGAAAAACAAATCAGATACAGATAAACACACTTAGCAGCATATTGT
>JAZGTK010011867.1:0-15285 GCA_036877625.1 Ambastaia sidthimunki
ACACACACACACAACCCCGCTTGCCAATCTCACAACTCTCTTCCTGTTCTGAGCTCTTAGCGTCAGACCTCCAGACTTTGGTTCTCAGGTGTTGCCTCACCTACACAATGTATCACAGCACCTGTTCCATTCTGAGACCTCACACACACCCTGACAGCCATTCAGCTCACTGACAGCCTGTCTTCAGAGAATCAAGAGTTCTTGAACTTTCTGAGAATTCCAGCACTAAAGATTCAAGAACTCGAGACTCAGCTGTTAGATCTGGTGTGTGTGTGATCACAATCAGCCTGAGAAAGTCACATTTTAGTTTCATTGCAGGGTCAGGAATGTTTCCTAACACATCAGATCAAGATTAACAGAGAATAACTCCACTCAACTGTCCTGTTAATCTGATCTTGTTAAGACTTCTTCCTTCTCTTCACTGTGATTTCAGAAAGAAAATTACAAATGAGACATCTTTAATATCTATATTAATGCTGATAATTACACCACAATCAGACTGATGAACACAGCAAATTAATATGTATGAATCAGCTGTTTCTCTCCTAAATGGACAAATCATGAATCAGTTTGAGCCAGACACAAACCAGGGTTAGAACTGTGCAACATGTCGGAGCGAGCCAATCACCTGTCAGGCCACGCCCCCTCCCAAAAAAAATAGTCATTTCTAATCAAATTCTAGAGTTATGCTATTCATTTTAATCTCATCACTTTATACTAGTGCTGTAACTTATACCAACAACTGCCTAACTAGTTACTGTTAATCATCTGTAACATACTTAAAACATAGAAAAACCTAATAAGGTCTCCCCGAGCTATACATCTAAAAAAAGTAAAATAATTTAATTTAAACAATAATATCTCTCCTGACTCCATAAACACTGGTCATATGTAAAGTGGTTAACTGTGGCTGAAGAAACTCAACAGTGTCACAGATGAAAGGATTATTAGCATTAGAAATGAGTCGTGTAAACATGAATTGAATCTAACCCATATCTTGTTCAATCAGAACCTGTGTTAGCTGTGACTCATTCACTTTCCTGCCAATTTGTCTGTGAAAATCACAGAACTGCTGATGTTGCAACTTATGGTAACAAATCACCAACGAAGATATCTCAACACAACGATATCTCAAATAATTTCAGAATGTTTGTCTTGGTGGTGGTGCTGAGATAAGCTGTCTGTGCATTTCTACCCTGATTTAATACACAGCTGAGCTTTACTTTGTGTAATTTCTCTGTTTCTGTATGTTCAGGTCTGGAGGTTTGGTTTGAAGATGAACCGGTAGGAATGTACTTACTGTAACCCAAAACTGCACAAGATCACTGTCAGGGTATAAAAGGCAAGTGGAATTTGTAAAATATGTTTCAATGGCTGTATATTGTAATAAGGTAATTCCTTCAGCGCTGGGAAAACAAACTCTCTGTGTTTCACAGCCCACTAAAATGTAACATGATAGTTTTGTTAGCGAGTGTTTATTTTGGGCAATGTGATAAATGTAACCTTCAATCATACATCATAAAAAGCACAATTACAAACCGAGATTTGCGGCCACAAACAAACAACAACAACAAAGGAGCCAGTTAGAAAAACCTGTGTGTGTGTGTGTGTATGTGTGTTGGAACCACAAGAACTGGATGTATTTTAGCATTTTTCCACTCCGACTGCTACTGGTCTTTTTTTAATCTACTTTGCATAATTTTTCCAATGCTTACAAACAAAGCTTTTAAACGCAACACGAAGACACACACATACACACATAACAGTGCAACCACTTGAACCCATGCTTCCCAATGCATTGTGGGAGTCAATGCTTTCTACAGATTTTGGCAATAGTTGGAACTTAAATAGGCCTAATTTCATTATTTCGGTGGGGAAATTTAATTAAGGATTGCAAACATTCTGGAAAACCGTCGCCCTGCTGGATTGTTCTGCTTTTGTTAATCAAGATCTGAGGCGATTTAATTGACTTGTCTTACCTGCAGTAGCTCGTTCCATTGTGGAAGGTGACACAGGTGGAGTTGTTCACACAGGGCTTCACACGATCCACACAGTGTAGAGCTGAAGAAAAATGAAGATGTTAGGACCAGATCAGACCTCATTTAAGACAATGAGTGTCATGCAAGCACTGTAGCACGGCTGTTACAATGTTAACTTGTATACAAAACAACAGCAATAGCGTTTTAGCACAAACTATTATTTAAAAAAAATAAATACTAATGATGCAAAATATACAAACTTGTCAATTGTTACTATTTGGTCTCTGGAGGACTTCATTGGTTGGTCAGTAACAGCATTCAAAACAAAAAAAAAATTCTTTATGTGAAATAAATTAATGAAACAACTTATCTGTCTGTTTATTATCCAGCATTAATTTTAATCTGCTTGTAACTGGTAGTTTTGAATTCTGGTACAATTACATTAGACAGAAATCTAATTATGACTGATGAAAAAAAGAGTCCTTTGTAAAAGTGAAATCTGATTTTAAAAAACAAAGATTGCTCCAAAAGCAAATCACATTCCTCCCTCTGATCCTCCAGACAGTAAAGCTGTCAGTGAAAGAGGTCAAAGACACAAAAACAGTGACCCTTTATACTGATCAAATACTTTTACTCACTTCCTCTTAAAATACAGGAAACACACATGTATTACACAAACTAATGCCAACGTTTAACTGTAATCTAACCTAGTATAAATGTTATCAAGCAAACTCATTTTAAACGTATAGTGTACATGTGCTGAGCTTCTACAGAACTTCTGATGAATATGAAGTCAGTTCACTGACACCAGCATTGTGTTTTTTGCTAATAGAAGTATCACACTTCTAACTGGGTGGCAGGTTATGAAGCAGCACTGACACTGAGGAACGCAGAGCTACAGCTTAAGACAGGAAGCGCACTGAGCCAATACTGACTTCCTGCACTCTCACTGGTGTTCAGAATATCCCCGTGTGCAGCCAGGGCACAAAGCCAACAACTCAAGACGGGGCTTTACAGAAATGCCCCAAAGCTCTTTAACTACGGGCCACCCAGCTAACAATTCAAAGCTGTAAACACAATACTCTAACATTTCCATTAAGTAAAAAAGTTACCTTTTGTAAGTTCTAAGAACACTCAACATGTTTTTAGATAATTTTGAAAGGGCCATTAAAGAACATCAGCCAATGTTCTGAGAATGTTCCCTTTTAGCTGGGCAGCTTCATTTTGTTAGTAACACTTAAATGTCTAACAGTCAAACCTGAGACTGAAATGAAACTTCAAAGCTGTGAAAAATGATCCAGAACACTGTGTTTAAGTTAAGACTTAATCCTGGTTTAATTAACCATAAAACCTATCAAACCAAATACACACAAACACACCACTGCCACAATAATGCTCAACTTTACATAATGAAGATACACCACTTCAGACCACAGTATGGGTGTTAAAAGTTGGTATATGTGGTCTCTCCATCAGCTCACATCTTGTTTTGGCCAGATAACTCCTGTACTCAAACTACTGCTCGATTCCTTCCAGACAAAAAGTGTAAACACTGTGGCGCTAGCAAAACATTTCTGTGTTTGTTTAAACATCCGGGCCAGAGGAGGACTGTTTAGCAAACCTGTTTAAAAACAATCTTATATTTTAAATATACATAAAATTTGGTGATGTAAGCACTTTAAAGACTGCATCCCTTAACACCACCAAATAAAATAACATACTATATACAGCACACTTGTTAGCCACCTATTTAGCCATTTCAATGTTCACACATCCTCGTTAACATTTTTAGATTTTTGCTTGGCAAACATTCAAATGCTACTACTTAGTAAATAAAAAGTGTTCACGTGATGTTGAACTGTCTGACACACAGTTTACTGATTGTAAAGGTATTCACCAGTATTTAACTGAGCAGCATCTTTTCTGCAGTCGTTGCACACCAGACAAGTTTCTGTACTATTTGCACAACCACTCAAACTCAGTCAGGTTACATGAAGCTCATGAAAACAACACAGAGATGTTGGGTCATTTAAGGACATGCAGTTTTAAGCCTCTCTTGTGTAGCTTTTTCTTTGCTTAGAGCCATTGTTTGACTAGAATACACAATCTTCTCCCAGGTAACATGCGTCTTGAGGAGAGAAACATGCTGTTTTACCAAAATTCAATACTGTGAAACAACAAAACCTTTAAAAGTCTAAGGGGAGCAAATACTTTTTACAGGCACCGTGTTCAGGGTGTCCTGCCAGACATCTAAAGCCCTGAGAGGTCAGAGTCTACAACAGAAGAACAAGGCATTTGGCTGCAGCCACTTCTGGCAGGAAAACTGTGGTGGGATTTATTCAGTAGAAGTGGGTAAGCCAAGTGTGAAATGAAGCTCTCACAGTGACTTAGAAGAGAAGAACAGAAGAGCAGGAGTCAAGTGTACTCAAGAGGCAGAAGCAATAATGAAGAACAGAATGAGGGAAAGCCAAATGTTGGGAACTAAGAGAAACTGGAGGTGAATGCAAAAGGTCCTGCACTGACTCACTGCAGCAGCGATAGTTCAGCAAAGAACTCTCAACGCTGAAGTTTTGCAATGGAGTGTTGTCACCACAGACAGTATGTGCAAGACAGCAACAATAAAAATACTGTCATGCACCACAAACTAAATTATGATACATTCATTAGCCGGTGAGTTTTGTAGGCTAGTTTATAAGCTGTAAACACAGCTGTAAAGTACTTCACATTCATTTGTTAAAAACAAACATATATTCCTTCTGTTAACACCGAAGGTTCTCCTTAAACATCTACAGCTCCTTCAGGAGGAAAGAGGAGGCGGTGTAGAGGGAGTGCTGAAATGGAAAAACAATCAGATGTTGAGTAAGGAAAGATGTAGAGAATGACGGGATGGGAGTGAGCGCTGATCCCTGCTGATGGACACATGAAGGTGTGGAGCTCCATCAGAGCTCAGACTCCAGGGACCTGTAACACAACCCACGTTTACCGCTGCCAGTTCTCCAGTACTTCTCGTTCTCTTACAGTTATTTTATTTCCTGTCTGTGGCCTGTATTTCTCATTTTCTGCCTCTCTTTCAGATGAGATTTTGAGCTCAGCTCCAAGTCTCCAACACTGATGTGAACTTTTGTGAATCCAGTGTGATTCACACTGTGATTCTCAGCACCAGTTATAAATCAGTTTCAAAATGTCCATGCAACAGATTCATAACCCACATGCAGATGTGTGTGTGTTCATTAAAACAGCTCATCTAAGTGTTCTGAAGCCAAATAAAAGCTGCCTACAATATAAAGAGGTCCCATAACTTTAGATCACTGAATGCAGGAATTGAGATAGGGACTCTCTAAACTATATTCAGTGACTTATAAAAACTGTTTTGAACACAAAACCTGTCTTGAATTAGTTCCTTGGCTTTGTCAGGTTCGAGAAACTAGTCTTGAATACAAAAAGCAGCTGTGAAGTAAAGCAGCCACAAACACAAATTAAACCAAAGAAACACACGTTTCCATACAATTGGGTGTCAGTAAGACATACATACAGGCCATATTAAGATAACGTCTGATATGCCTTTAACCAAGCCCATTAGAAATCATACAACAAAAGCAGGTCAACATCAAGGAGTGTTTCCAAGCAAAGTCTGTTTCTCTTCACTCCTGACAGGATGCAGACGTAACTACAGCGTCAGAGTTAGCTCAGAGCAGCTGTCTCACAGCTGCAGACTGTGTTGCCCACCCGACTGTATGAAAGCACGACCAAACCCTGAGCCCAGGGGAGATCTCTGCTCGTGTGTCTCACTCTGTCCAGTGCTAATGGCTGCTGAGAGAGATGGGGAAGTCATTATGAGAGTCTGACAGGGCAGGGGCGAGCGGGAAGTACTCAAGTGGCAGACGAGATTGGTCTGCATTGGCCCTCGTCCACGCTGGACAGCAGAAGGAAGTTGTTCACGCTGAGTGAGGAAGTAACTTCATTTCCTGACATTACTGTATGTAAAACAAGTGCTCTCTATTCTGTTAAAGATTGACAGGGCAACACACAATAACCCCCGTGCCAATCTGTAAGAGGCCGAGGCTAAACTGCACGCAGAACTGAACATAAACATGAAGGGAGGTTTCCAGTGGTGCTCATTAAATCTGTACGTCATGTCAGGGTAGAATGAGCCCTGATAGGTTAATGATACACTGCGTCTGGCCTGGGAGGAAACTGGCTAATTATCAAGGACAAAAACATTCCAAAGAAAGTTTCTCAGACAAACCCTGAGAGCCGGCTGTGTTCTAAACCATCAGAACTTTCACTTTATAACCCCAGTGTACTTGCAGGTCCCTTATTATGTGCACAAGACCAATGCAGAGCAAATTGTTTTGATATTACTACATCAGCAGCAAGGAGGAAATGAGACTGCATGACATTATAATGTTCTCAGAACTGCCCTGTGAAGTTTGTACACACACACACACACACACACACACTGTGTATATGTTTTTATGTGTGCTGGTGACATGTTTAGTCTCTTGTGGCAGAAATGCACAATGTCTTATTTCCCATTTCATTTGCTGAACTGCAAAATAGTTCTTTGGGGAACCAAAAATGGTTCTTCTACCAATAATAATACGGGTAACCATAATAATAAGGGTAAGAGTAATGTTACCAATTACACTCTAAATTCTAAACTCAAACATGGCTGATAAAGTAGGTACTAATTTTTAAATGTCATCATAACACAGGCTGATGCTCTGTGACCTGCTCGGACCCTCCACCACAACGGCTGGTGGGATCTGGGCATCCCAGAGATATGCCCAACTGTAGGCCTTTTAATAAACAACCCATTGTGTTCTAACAAGTGGGAGTTTGCTGAAGATAAATCACATTTCACACCAGCGAGCAGAAGCGGGTCAGAACCGCACACCATGCAGCTCGCGGGCGGGAACAAAGGGCCAACACGTCTGCAGCACGTGCTACAATGCCTGATGTGAACAAACACATGCAGCTTGTTGCAGCCTACACAACGGGGCAATGCAATGTCGTGTGCCAACAAAGAAAGGACGAATCAATCCCACCCCAAGAAGTGATATTCAATACAGAGGAAGAAGAAACATAATCTTTGAGGCACAATGGTACAACTGCAGCGCTGTGAAAATCAATACATCCACAGAGAAAAGTGTGTGTGTGTGTGTGTGTGTGTGAGAGAGAATGAGAAAATGAGAAAGCCAAGGGAGCAAGAGAGGAATGTGAAACACCAACCGCAGCATTCCTCTCGTTTCTCGCCAGGCCTGCAGTCACTCCATATTGTCTTGTTTTCTTTTGTAAGGCTCTATTCTGGAGGGATTGGCTCTGACTAAAGCATGTGGAGCAGAAGTCATATGTGACCACATTCAAGAGTCCTAATGCAACAACTGACAGACACTCTTTGTGTGTGAAACCTTCTCAGCATAAACAGTCATCAGATGGAAAACTATTCAGACAATTACATTCAAATCAAATTCTTTGAAATCTATCCAATTCTGTCTTTCCACACAAACTGAAAACTCATAATTCACAACAACACACACACACAGTAAATCAATAAAAGGTTTTACTTCCTCCTGAAAAACAAAACTAAGCTTTATTCCGATCACGTTTGATTTTCGCTTTGCCTCTAGAGTGGAAAAATTTAATTCACATTTTCTCTCCATGGTCACTAGTTAGAAAGCCACACACACACACACACACACACACACACTCACACTCACACACACACACACTCACACTCACACTCACACACACACTCACACTCACACACACACTCACACTCACACACACACTCACACACACACTCACACTCACACACACACTCACACTCACACTCACACACACACACACACACTCACACACACTCACACACATCTGTGTCGATACTGAATTATTTTTCTTATACTGAAAAAGCTGCGAGATGCTGCAAAGAAACTTCATTCGCTTGCATTCACATCTGGACTGCATCATAAAGAAAATACTTGTTTTCATTTTCCCAAACGTTGTGCTGTGTTTTTACGCTTAGCTTCTAGACATGAACTCAAAAGTGTCAAACATCAGGATATTTCAGTGAGTTTGCAGCAGATCTGCAGCTGGAACAGCGGGTCAGTGTCACTGGAGAGAGGAAATAAATGAGGTTTATCAGAAGCGCAGTGAGTGTGAATGCAGTGAAGCTGTCACGCGCGGGGCCGCGCGCCACTGACTGACTGATGCTCCACACAGATGCGCGCACACGCCGAAACTTATCAAATATGAAATATCACTGTACTCACCGGATGACAGTTTAAGACAACAAATAATGAAGACTATGACTCTGCCCGAGGACACGCCGGGAAATTGACCCATATTGTTGTACAATCCACATAAAGCCGCCCGCGCGAGGCTGTGCTCCGTCAGCTTCACCTCACGATCCTGTAAAGTCACGCTCCAGCGAACAGTCAGGAGATCAATTATACTCGACAGATGCGCTTTTCCTGTCAGAACGTCTCATGTGAAAACTTATATCCACACGGTTTCGTCCAGTCTTCATTTAAACGCGTTTCTGCGTCTGGCGGCGCTGATCAAACTTTCTGAACTTCTTTTCATCCCTGTCACTGAAGTCGCAGACAGAGGTGTCCTTCCGCCAGCCCTGAGGGTGGATCTATTTTCTACGCTGGCTCCATAAACAAAAAACTTCTCAGTTATAGTTGCTTGGCAAAATTCACGCTACGTTTTCAAGATTACAGAAATATTTTATTTTTAATTAAAGGTTCGTTTTTATAAGAAACTGGAATTTGTTCTATCTCTTTTAACAGGTTCTTTAACTTTCCGCGGCGGAGGAATTTCTCTTGGTGAAGTATGACTCAAATGGAACCGGTTCGTGTTTTCTCCACCCGCTGACGTTACCTCGTGAAATATTCACCCTCAAGTTTTGATTTGCGATTTATTCTACAGTTTTTGTCCTTATATACGTATAATGTAAAGTTTAAATGGATGAACCGTTCACAGCATTTGCTCTTGAGATTTGTGTTTCTTACCACAATAAATTAATCACAACCAATTTCATTTTAAGGGGCATTTAAAGCTTGTTGAAAACAAGGATCAAACATACATTGTCACCTGATGAAATGGAAACATTATATCACACAGTGAGACGAGCTCTGTTTCCATCTGCCCAACATCAAAACATCACAAGCATGACTTTCTTTCTAACCAGAGATCAAACGTGAATTGGAAAGACACCATTGTTTAAAATGTTTAAACAATCAGACAGTATGAGGCTCAGACTGTAAAGACAAAATAAACAATTCAACCCCTTTTCTGTTCATGTGCTCCAGTGTTTTTAGATGAAAGAACATATGAACTCTCCCAGTGTCTCTGTGGTCATGCTTTGGTTAGGTTCTCCTGCAAGACACAGACTGTTTATTCCCAATTTGTCCTGACTCATCATTACTGCAAAGATGAAACACTTTTTAATAATATACATGATATTTAAATACTGCTTTAGTGGTATTCCAGTAGAGGCATTTATTATTCTAAATGCCAATAGGATTTTTCTTGACATTTCACACTACCAATCTTCAATAAACTCAAAGCAAATTTAATTTCATCATAATTCAGCATCTTATGAAAACTGCTTGTTTTCCCACAGGGGTTTTCACTGGAATCTCCCCAAAGTCTCTATAAAAAACACTTTAACTTATGGGTGTGCCACATTGCCACTGAGCTGGATTATGCTCCCTCAGCAAAAACAACATTGTGCAATACTGTGCAAAACTAAAACAATGTTTTAAATATGTACAATTGTGTTATCTAAAACATGTGAAACATGAAACATTGAATCTGATGTGTTTTGGATACAGTAAGGAAGAAAGGAGCTGAGCCCAGAACTGAACTCTGATCAGTGGAAGACCTGTAGAAAGAGCACTTACAGTGCAAATATCAGTCATATTCTTACTGTACCTGAAATAAACACAATTTCAACTGTCAGAGCTGCATATGAAAATATCCAAATAAATAAATGTCATGTAAGATGAATGAATGTGGGCTAAAGATGACGTGGAGAATGCTGGGACACATTATAATTAACTAGAGGCTGATTTGTCCTGGTAAATATACGTGTCAGAGAGAGATGGATGGATGAACAGATAGGGACAGATACTGAGGGCAGTGGTACCTACACTGTGCCATGACACTTATAAAATCAGGTGGACGCTTCATCTCTCGATTGGCCTATTAAAATGAAATGAGAGATGGGCCACAGGAGGTGAGGGGTATATTTAGTGGTCTCGCTGCTTATGACCTCTTTACACTTCCTCGATGACACTGCAAAAACTACAGCAGTGACTGTAATATGAGACAGTGTTGAGCTCATAGGCTTTAGTTCTGCTCTTCATTTAAAACATTGTGATCATTGTGATCATTGTGTAAGAAACATCTGTAAATTATAATGGTATGATGTTTTTGAGGTAATTGAACTGACCTCTGTGCTGATCCGTCACTGATGTGTGTTGTGGGTGCTGTACAGTTTCGGGGAATATGGTGCATTACTTTAGAGTTCATGCTAAATAAACCACATTTGGATTTTCTTGGACCATTCCCAGCGGCTTAAAAGTGCACTGAGGTTAAAGTCATTCTCCTCTAATGGCCTCTCACCCACTGAAGAGAGCGAGAGAGACTTTAGAAAACAAGTCTAAAAAAATGAAAGTATTATCAGATGCATACAGACATGTCTACACATACACTCACACATGCATGTATATATAGAGGTGAAAGACAGAGGGGAAAGTGTAGAGAGTGAGCGTTAGTGTTTTTCCTGCCAGGGGTTAATTGTGTCATAAATCGTCTCTGTGGTCAGACCTGACTGATATTTACACCACCATCTGCAATGCAGACTCCCACAGCTGTGCAGCTTATCTGCATACCACACCATTAATGTGTTAATTATATTCATGGCTGTTGATTGAGTTTAACTTGTATTAAACCGGAACATTCCCTTAAAATCTATAAGCCATAAAGATGAAGAAGCCCAACAGAGATAATCTAATTACAGTAACACATGGTTACAGTTACGGTTACAGTATGATCCTGTAGGTCTGATGAGCTGTACAGATGAAGTTTAGTGTGACCTCAGAACAAGGGTCACCCCCTTCAGTGGATGGATGCAATAGGGAGTGTGTACACACAGAGTGAAGGAGGGCACTTCCCAGGCCCCCATGTGTACGTTGGGGGGCAATAACTCACCAGCTCCCACTAAACTTCCTTTTCTGTTCTTGGATTTTATGAGTCCTGTAGGCTGGATCACAGCTGCTCTACTCTGCACTGACGCGACAGATTGTAAGAAACTGAGAAATAGGAAAAATATAACAGGAGAAAAAGAAATCACAATGAGCAGAAACATATAAGCCTGTGAGATAACAACAATCCAGAACCTCAATACAGTCACAAATGAAGTCACATGAGAATGAACTCATCAGATCTCTACTGACAATAATAGTGCAAATGTTAACGCATTAAATTCATCAGCATTTATCATCTCAATGTTACGTTTAGAGTGGAAAAAATGCATTACAAAACACAGAAATTACAAAGTTCACCTTTGTAACATCACAACAATTTAATGTGTATAACTTATAGCTCGTACATATAACTAACTTTGCCTGCAAACTACTCAGGGCCCATGACAATGTGTGTGTGTGTGTGTCCAAGTATTTTAATCCAATCAGCTTTGTTTTCACATGACTGTCACGCACCTCAGCTGTCATGGCAACAGAAAAGAGAAGGTAGAAAAGAGAGACCAAAGGAGAGAGTGACAAAATGTCCCCTCTGACTCCTCCAACCATCTCCTCTATTTCTGGAGTCTACAGGTTTGAATGTGAGCTCACTTGAACTTGTCAGGGATCCTCAATTCATGTTCCTGGAGGTTCACAGAGCTGCAGAGTTTATCTCTGATCTTCTTCAACACACCTGTCTGCATGTTTCTGTCAGTCTCAAAGATCTTGATCAGCTTCAGGTGAGATTCATTAGTGCTGGAGATAAACTCTGCAGATCTGTGGCCCTCACTGGAGATCTCTGTTTAGGTGGAAGTGACGATGGTTAAAACAGAGTTCAACTTTGTTTAAAGGACCAAAAAAGTGTGACAAATCTACCGCCCTTCTGATACACCCTTTTGCTAAACATGCTCAGAATTTGTTATAAATATTTAAATATGCTGCAGATCTATTAAATGCATGATGAGCAGAGTTAAATGGCTGTCACCATGGCAGCTTCTCTTTTCAGCTGTACCCACTTCCTGCTGACATGCAGACAGATCAGAGCAAGTGTCAGTGTTGTTCTCTCAGAATGATTAGCAATGTTTCTGTTTGCACCCAGACCCAACATCACATCACAATGACAGAAAACAGCTGACATGTGGGTTAGAAGAAAGTTTTGAGAAAATTCCACTTTAGTAAAATTCCATGTTTAAAAGGGTATTGAATACTGATGTCTTATACTTGCTCAGTATTTGATTTGTGTTATAGATTGCAGCTTTAAAGATACAGGAATATTTTGTCAGTTTTATGTCCTGCCAAGAAAAATCCTAATTCAGATCTAAATCTGCTTCGAGGAAATAACATAGAATTCAGATTCAGAATTCATATAAAGTAAAACATAATATTTAAAGCGAAAAGTAAAAGTCAGGTAGTATCATTCGTGTATGTAGCACAAACAGTGTGGAGCAACAGTTACACTCTCAGGGGTTAATGTAAACATTAGTTTGTGAAGTTCTATATAATTTATTTATATAACTGACAATAACTTTGTATGAACATCTGGTCAGATATGATGTTTATTTCTTTCCTGCATGTGGTAAAATACAAACGTCTGTTAACTATGGAAAACAAACAGCTGCAGGAACACAGGTGAGATATGGACACACATCTGCTTCTTAAAGAAAAGTATCAGAGCAACATGTCTCCTGACACGGGTCTCACTCATCTGGTCTGTATTAACTAACTGGAGGTGAATATCTTAACTTTGCTGGAAGTGTGTTGGGCAACATTGAACATGGAAACTAAACAAAGTTTCAAAATGCTGCACCCATTTTAAAAACAAGAAAATCAGATTTGGGTCTAATCACCATTTGAAACTTCAAACTAGGTTTTCTTCATTAACACCATTTCAAAGGATTTGATTTTCACTCATTCACATACACACATTCCTTACACACTTCAAACGAGCCAGACAAACTTCTGCATAGTTCTTAAAACAAAGACCAGTGAGCTTCAAGTTAGGGACTCAACAGTCTGTTAATGAAGTCAAGCGCTGGATCCGACAGTCTTTGAGAAAAGTCTGGGGCTGTAAAACACAACGTGAGCTCGTAGAAGTTTGGAAGTCTGTGTGCTTTTCATCAGTAGTGTTCTCAAGAGATCTTCTACAGCTCAGAGCCACCAGAAGCGCACATATACATGATGAAGAGCATGATGAAGAAGACTCCGCCCGCGGGAGCATATGTGGAGCGAGTATTCAGGTACTTGGCATCACTCCTGTATTTCTTGGACACGCTGGAGAGGTTGTTGGATTTACAGTCCAACGCTGAGGGAACATAAGGACGAAATGCACATGTAAGCGTAAAAAAGTTATGAATTGCCACTGGATTGTGTGGAGAAAACTGGCAATGCTTGTTTAACTGGCATATGCTTACGTTATTTGCATTTATATTGCATTTAGCTGTATGTCATTAACACCTCAATCAAACTCATGAAATGAAATTGCAAACGGTAGAGAGGGTGTTTGTGCAGTTTAAAAACTGCAGTTTTAGACTCATGTCAGATTAGTGTTGTGAGTTTTTCAGTCGTGACTGATAAGAGCTGAAGATCGTGTTAAAACATGTTAAACATGTTGACGCAGAATATTGCTGATCTGTCACATGTGATTCTGATGAATGTGAGTGAGTGAGAAACTCAAGTTTATATGCAGGAGTCGATCATGCAGTAACAGTGTGAGACCTGCAGCTGCAGGAAACAGACACCAGAGGGCAGCATTTCTACAGCGTTTAATTACTGCTATAGCCATAACAGCATGTGATGAGCCTCTTTCACAACAAATCAAACCCTTCAGTCTGAGATTGAAGTCATATTTCTGTGGAGGAACTGACGGTCGTGTTAGTGTCATAAGACGAGCTTTCAGCCAGACAGCTGTAGCTGTGAATGTATTCTGCAGATAAAACTGATTCTTTAATGCTGCCTGGAATCTTATTGACATTCAGTTTGGAAATGATGGACCAGCTTATCTTTCTAGAATTCTTTATTACTTTAATTATATTGTCTTTGTTAAGGACAATCTGAGAACAGAATAACTGTTGTGAATGATATACACTGTTTTGTTCATGTTTATCTCTGGCTTATTTTAAGTATTTTCTATTGCTGTGTTTGTCATGTTGTGATGAATGCAGACGTGTGTTCTGATTGGTTGCTGCTCGGTTTTATCAAGTCATTGGGTTTGATTGGATCAGTGTGTCTCATCGCAGTCGAAATGAAGAGCTTCTCATGAACCCGCATTCATGCGAACTGAGACGCAACCGCACAGAGCTGCAGCTCTCACGCAGCTGTTGCACCGAAACTGCGGTTTCGCTGCATGATGACGTCACGGCTGGTTTTGTGGGAACGTGACGCGGTTGTGGGTGACGTCACGCGCCGAGCTGCAGGCCGCAAACTCTGAGCGATTGTTGCGGATCAAGGTCGACGGGTTCTGTCGATCACAGCGACATACCGGTAAATAATCGCGCCGCCGGGCGTGTAAAGCGCCGCGGGGCGTCGCGGCACGTCTGGAGGTCTCAGCTGTGCGTCTGTTTGCGCGCCGTCACGTCAGCTAGCCGTTAGCAGAGTTAGCGCGTTAGCAACGCTAGTTAAAGAGCACAAACTAAACGACTTTAATCGAGTCACGATCATCTGTGAACATCGTTTAATGCTTCTGAAGATAAACGCTGTTTTTCGGTATCGTTTGGATGTTGACACCGCGGCTTTATCGCGGTCAAAGACGAAATGTGTTAACGGAGCTGCTGTCGGTTTATTGACCCTGTGTTGAATGTTTTCACAGAAATTGTCAGTTTTGATAAACTTCTGTGTCCAGCATCATTAAAGTTTAGCGGGTTGTATTTTCGTCATTTGATCAGCAGGTTGTTCACATTTCAGTACCTGCATCTTTAAAACCAAACACTTCAACAGAGTCAAAATAACCTAAAGAGTTTGAAGTTTAGTTTCTGTTTAGTAATTGTGTATTATAGGCAGTTGCTTAAACTGTTTTTAAATAAAGTGTCTCATATTTTTCTTGCCTAGATGTTTTTGTT
>JAZGTK010011868.1:0-15285 GCA_036877625.1 Ambastaia sidthimunki
TGAGGGCAAGTATGGAGGATCTGAAAGAGGGAGGAGCTTTTAATCTTACCTGTGAGACGCCACCTGGAAAGGCTTTCCACCAACAGTGGCTGCATCCACAAAAACAGGCAAGTCCCTTATTTCTCTCATTTGTTCTGTTTGAATTTTGTAGTTATGTAGGCCAAAATAGGACTACATAAAACTCGAACTACATTCTAAAACTGTACTAAATATTGTAAAGATACACTTTAGGGTGATGCAAAGATATATTCTTGGGCTGTGCCCCCCATTCTTTACATAACAGTTGGAGGAGAATGTAATAACATCAGTTTGCAGAAGTGAGAGTAGAAAGCTCAAAGGGAAGGAGTGACACTAATTTACTGTGTACTCTGACCTGTATGTCCTTTGAGTGTTCAAGACAGATTGTTTCATACCTTTGTGAGCCCTTAAATGCACAGAAAGTTAAATAGTAAGTGGGAAACCCCTTTAAAACTACTGTATATATCATACATAAGGGAGTGATGTGTCAAGTTTGTCAGTAGCATTTTCTTTTTTAATAAAGATACCTGTTTTTTTAAAGCAGAATTGAAAAGTGGAGTTATGTATAGTACGGCCAGTTTTTTTCATTGGTCTGTGATCACAGCCTGTAAAAACAGATTTTTATCTCCACATACTCCACTTATATGGACACAGACTAGCTATGCAGACCAAGAAAATTGTCATATGAGAGATCTTTTAAAAAGAGCTTGTGTCCACAATATCTACAATGTATGCATTTCTGTATGTAATGTTGCTCTGTATTGCTATCTCCATCTCTTCTTGTTCAGGCCAGAGAGGCTGTTCCATTAAAGTTAGTTTTCCCAGACAAGGTTCAGTACATCCTCAACATCCCAAAAGCTTCTGTGGCAGATACTGGACTCTATGAGTGTGCCGTTACTAATCAATTCACTGGACAAACCAAGTCCATCAACCTGGGTATCAAAGTCCACGGTATGTGCCTGTTCAACTGTCCAAACCTTCTTCCGTAAATTTGACACACTTGTGCTATCACCGTTGAAACCTGTTAAAGAAGAGTGGTGTTCTTTCTTTCTTTTCATATTTAGAAAGCTCGTTTGTGGAAATTATATCCAGTGGGATTGAGCCAGTGGAGTCTGCCTCACTTCTTGAAGAAAAAGAGTTTACCATATACATTGATTCTGACCCTGAACCAAAGGTCAGGTGGTTCAAAGATGGTCAACAGTTGGATAACCGCTACATCTCCACCAAAACTACTCATCTGGAAGGCCTCAGGTAGAACTTCAAAACATTGTTTCTCATATTTATAGACATAGCACATTCATTAAAAAAAACAAGCTCTATTTTTCTATTACACCTGGTTTACCTTTTGTTTATCTGTCTTTTATACAGGTATGAGAACATTCTTGTTCTCTTCCACCCAACGGAGGAGGATAGTGGCATCTATGAGATTGTTGCATCCATTGGATCTAAGAGTTCAAAATTTTCATTCAAACTGTTGGTTAAAGGTTGGTTAAAGCTTGCTATGATTTGGAAATCTAAATCTAAAGCTTAATAATGTAGATCAACATGGATCTATAAGAATTTCAAAAATTGTATATATACAAACATGTTGTCTATGTGCTGATCAAACTATTTCTTTGTCCAGATTTAACCCCAGTGTTGCCACAGTCTGTACTGGCTCCAGTAATGTGGCCCAGAAAGGAGAGCATGGAGATAGCTCTCCACTCCACCTTCCGGCTCACATGTCGAGGTCAAGCAAAGCTCTCCTGGCACAGCCCTGCTTATCTCTATGATGAGACTCATACTGAAAAAGAAGGACTCTTTATCACCACTGTGACTGTTGACAATGCAACAGCTGCTCACACTGGGGAGTACACCTGCTCCTATGATGCCAACAACAACACAGAGGAAAGCACCATCTATGTTTATGTGCCAGGTATGATTTTTTTTCAAAATGTTTTTGGCTTTCATGCAAATACAGATATTTAGGAGATTATAAGAAATGATGGGTAAAAGGGGGTGGTATGGGTTTTTGAAAGTTAATAAAGTCAACTTAGGCTGTACATGGTGCACTGACCTTGGATTCTTTACCCACAACCACTTTGATCAAACGTCACAGATCCAGATACGCCATTTGCACCATCCATGAACCTTTTTGAAAACCATGTGCTGTCGAGTCACGAGGAAATGGAAATTCCTTGCCGTGCGACAGACCCCAACACCAACGTATCTCTGATTAATGCTGAGACCAATCAAGTTCAGCCTAATGTCTATGACAGCAGGAGAGGTTTCGTTGGCCTCTTCAGTTCTGGGACATATGTCTGCAGGGCCTTCATTAATGGACAGGAGCATGACAGTATAGAGTACATTGTTCATGGCTGGACAGGTAAGATATTCAATTCAGTTTTATTTATATAGCGCTTTTTACAATGTTACATTGCTTAAAAGCAGCTTTACATAAAATATTAAGATACATTTATAAATCAATAAACAAATTGGAAAAAATAAAAATTCAGACAAAAAAATTCAGAGATTGAGTGGATGTGTGTGTGTGTGTGTACTGTATGGTCTCTGTATATGTGAATGATTTATCTGAAGATGCTCTAAAAGTATGTTCATTTAACCACTTATTATTATTATTTGTTAAAGAGTAGAAAAAGGAATGCAGAATATATTTAGAAATTATAGAATATAATTAATACATCCATTGTGAACACATTCATGTGGCTCCAGTCATCACATATTGCACAACCCCTTGGTCTCTACACATATTATTCCTTGTATTAAGATCTTAATAGCAATGGGCAGGTAAACATTTCTGACTGCACGACATTTCCTCAGGTGGCTCTGATCTGAAGGTTGAGCTGAAAGCAGAGAAGAGGGCTCTGCTAGTGGGGGAAACCATCACTGTTGATTGTGTGACCAGAGGCAGTGAGATGTTGGAGGACCACTGGAAGTACCCTGGAAAAGCGGTGAGATAAACAGTGCCTGAAAATCAAATAAGTAACCAAAAGGACTCCTCAGTCTCACACATACTATGTAATCTGGTTTAATTAAATGTTTTTTTAATGTTGTGATTTTTTTGCAAGTGTGCATTTGCAAAAAAATGTAATAATAATGTAAAAAAAAGTAATGTTTTATTGTTTTCACAAATTGACCTTTTGCAGGAATCAGAATTTCAGTAAATGTGTCTCAGGTTATCAACTGTTTGTAGATTATTTAATATGATTTTGGTAGAGTTAACTTTTTTTTTATTCTCAGGCAAATCGTGGGGTGAAGACAGTGAAGGAAAATAAGAGAGATCTTGAAATCCACTACACACTGACAGTGACTAATGCTTCACCAAAAGACAGTGGAATCTATGCCTGTTCCATCACTGACATTATGAGCAATGAGAGCCAAACCAAACAACTCAACATCAATGTCTATGGTACAGAGACCACATATACACTCGCTGCACAGACAAATGCATGATAAAGCATGCATGATGTTTACTGTATATAACAAACTGACATATTTTTATTTAGACATTTAGCAGAAACATTTTTTGAGTTTGAGTTTTTCTGACTATAGTGTTTTTATTTAATATTTACCTATGACTTATTGCTATATTTAGCTAAGTCCAAATCAGACACACATATGCATACATTTGCAGTGACAGTCGGGAATTTGAAGTGTTTGAACCAAGCCTAATTTGCCATAATGTTTTTTGTCTGCAGATCGTGAATTTGTGTTCATAGATCCAGCGTTTGATCTGGTGGAGACTGCTGTGCAGGATGAAGTGCGAGAGTTCAGGATAGGCATAGAGTCTTTCCCCGCTCCCAAAGTTACATGGTTAAAGGACGGCATAGTTTTGAAGAACGTTGCTGCAGAGATTACCACCAGCCTGCTGAAAACCAGTGAGATAAGGTGACCTTAGCTTTCTTCTTAGTAAACTCATCTGAATACTGTGGTCTAATTAAATGTTGAAATCTTAAGTGTAATTCAATCTTAACTTCTATATTTAAACATTTTTAAACCTGCAATACAACACTTGTACATCTCTATCACTATCTCTATTTGAAATATAAAATTGCAAGTTACTTGCTGAATTATTTCTTAACATGCTTGACAAGTTTCGAATCAATGCTCCATTATCCTCAGCACCTGCACACATGATACAGTATCCTTCTTTTAGTCTGCTTTAATTTATTATAAACTACCATTGCAAATAAGGGTAAGGTAAAGAAACAGTTTTGAACACTGATGTTTTATGTACTTGCTTATTAACTGTTTTGTTTTAACCAATAAAGGTTACATATTGCTTCTTTAATAATTAAAAGTACATTTCAAAGTTGCTGCACTTGCAGCAAAATCTTTTTTTTTTGCATAAATTATGAGTTAAATCTTTTGTGTTGTGTGTTTATAGTTACCAGAGTGTGTTAACACTCATCAGAGCTAAATCAGAGGACAGTGGAAACTACACCATCAGGGCAGAAACAGGTGACCTGACTGCCAGCTACAGCTTCCACCTTCAGGTTAAAGGTGAGACGTTTCCTTCTTTTCACTCTGTACACGTTGTCTCTGACATTTGTTTGTTCTGTTTGCATGTTTTTGCTTTTGCCTCTGGTGGCTGTTTGTTTTTCTTGGTGCCCCTCTACATCATCCTTTACCACTCTTTTACGTACATTTGTTTATGTTTTTCTTGTTGTCAACTGGAGAATGTTTTTTAAACAACTTCTACAACTGCTACAAAATAGGGTCAATCCCCAAAAGTAAGTGGGACATTAATATACCACACTGGTGTAATATTCAGCTGTTACCTGTCTATCTTAAAGTTCCCCCTGTGATTCTGGACCTAATGGATATCCACCATGGCTCGGCTGCAGGCCAGGTAGTGGTGTGTACTGCTGGTGGTTCCCCTGTCCCTGAAGTCGACTGGTACATTTGCAAAAATATTAAACAGTAAGCACATTTTTTATGTTTTGTTAGTTAAAGTACTGTAGATTACATGGTCACATCCCTACAGTTTACAGTGAAGTCATGGAAATGACATTGTGATGACCTCACTGTTCTAATGTTTTTAATAACCCCAACAGTTGTGCCAATGATTCCTCCCAGTGGCTGCCACTTCAGATCAACTCTACAGACATCACAGTGGAACTGCACATGGATGAAAGCAACAACATTGCAAGTCAGGTCATCTTCGGCCATCTTGAAACCACGATTGCTGTGCGCTGCCTGGCTAGGAATGACATGGGCGCCGTTTCACGGGAAGTGAAACTAGTAACGAACGGTAAGATGCCACTCTATTATGACCTTAAAACTACCATTTTAAGATTTAATTTTATAAATAAGTCAGTTCTTCAGAAGAGTTTTAGTCAATTCCGAATCTTTTAGTTGTGTTATTTGAGTTTACAGTGTAAACAGACATTTTAGCTAATTTGAAACTAATTTGCATCATAGGTGTACAGTTTATTTAGGGATGGGGTTTGAAGCAGGAAGAAGATGTGCTGAGATTATGTTTTGTTTGTTGAATGTTCAGCTCTACCATTAGCTATTGTCAGGAACAATCAGAAATGTTTATCTCTGTATGTGGATTTGTTTGTGTGACTGTATGGTGCTTTAAACACAGAAGATTCTACTTTACATTAGTCATTACATCTGTTAGTCTCATTGTGTATACTGTGCATGTTTTGTCAGTCTCCCTATGTAGCTCTTTTGATAGATTCCTCAGGTGTACCTTCCTTTATCTTTGGAAACAAATCCATATGTTTACTTAGTTTCTGTTGTCAGGGTTTGACTTTACTGAGTGCCACCAACGTATTGAATGGTTCAGTGATTATGATTTATATGTAGCACTACAAAACAAACAAACAGTCTTTAACCATTTTCATTATGATATAATCGTATAAATACACATTTTTAGTAAAGCTATGTGTTATAAATAAGACAGTTGTTTCATATCATATCATATTATATCACATCCTTCATTTTCCACCCCACTCCTCCTCACTGCTGCTCATGGTGTGTTCAGGTCCACACTCGGAGCTCACTGTAGCTGCTGCTGTTCTTGTGCTGCTGGTCATTGTCATCATCTCACTCATTGTGTTGGTCATTATCTGGAAACAGGTATTCACTCACTCAGTCAGTCAGTCAGTCAGTCAGTCAGTCAGTCACTCACTTACTCACTCACTCACTCACTCACTCACTCACTTACTACGTCATTTACCCATTCATCCACTCAATTGCTTCTTCGCACATTGTTGTCATTATTTCATTCCTATAGTAATTTGTTCATATTTGAGACAGACTAGAAACTGTAGAACAGCCTGACTGTCCTCCAGTATCTGTGAGATCTGTTATTGAACTACTTAAAAATCACTCATATGCATTACAGAAACCACGTTATGAGATCAGATGGCGTGTGATCGAGTCAGTCAGTCCTGACGGTCATGAGTACATCTATGTCGATCCCATGCAGCTTCCATATGACTCCCGCTGGGAGTTTCCCCGGGATGGACTTGTTCTAGGTGAGTAGACCCATCATGATCTAGTCCTGTGGTTTCTGTGTGAAAGTGATTCCTTGTTGTGGTCAGGTATTGGATTGTGGTCTTGTTGTGGGCCTTTCTAAATCAGACATCATCACAGTCTACTGTGCAAATCTTATTTATGCAAGTGCTTTGTGTAGAAACTGTATAAAGTGACTTCACGGACAATCTTGCTCAAACAGGAAACCACTGTGGTTATGCTTTTATATGGTTATGAGTTACAGAAGTTACAGAAATCACTTTGCATACTCTTTAATGCTCTAATGTTTTTGTGACATGAAAATGAGTTTGTGCATGTGTGTGTGTATAGGTCGTGTTCTGGGCTCAGGAGCATTTGGGAAGGTGGTGGAAGGCACCGCTTATGGACTGAGTCGTTCCCAACCTGTTATGAAAGTGGCCGTAAAAATGCTCAAACGTGAGTTGACATTTATTTTAGCAAATTTTAACTATTAGCTATGGTTTTAATATACATATCTGGAGCCAATTCAAATTCTGGAGCAAGCAACATCTTATCTGTGATTAAAAATTATTTAAACACAAATTTTCTGTAATTTCTTTAGATTTGTAGCATGTTCTAAGCATTTTGATTTATTTATTGGAGATAATTGATTTGTTAGTTAATATGTTTGATTTCATTTGCTCCTCAGCAACAGCACGATCCAGTGAGAAACAGGCGCTGATGTCAGAGCTGAAAATCATGACCCATCTGGGCCCACACCTAAACATTGTCAACCTGCTGGGAGCATGTACAAAATCAGGTAAAAATGTACACACTGTAAACACACAAAATCTCTAGGGTGGTGCCTTGATTTGTGGATTTTAATTGTGTGGTGTTTTAACAGGAGTTGTTAGCTTTGCTTTTAGACATTCTACAGGTCTCTGATAAGCCAGTTTTATTGATCCCTCTCACTTGTCTCACTCTTTCTCCCTCTCTTTATTTCCTATTCTTGTTTTCCCATCTCTCAGGACCAATCTACATCATCACAGAGTATTGTTTCTATGGAGACCTGGTAAACTACCTTCATAAGAACAGGGATGGGTTTCTTAGCCGCCACACAGAGAAGGGCAAAAAAGATCTAGACATCTTTGGCATCAACCCAGCCGATGAGAGCAGCAGGAGGTCAGCAAACATACACACACAGTATAGAGGGTTTGGAAGAATTTTTCTTTGAGAAAATTGTCAGCTAGCACATGATCTCACACAAGTAAATGGTTTTTAATCATTACAAAATTTTTGCCTATTTTCCCAGTTTTTGTAGTTTTCTTCAAATGTGTTCAAATGTTTTATGTACTGTATAGTAGCTTTGCAAAAGTGCTCATTATATAAATACTATAGAAATTAAAATGTAATTAAATTAGACAATGTTATTGTGCAGGTCTTTATTCAGTAAACTTTGATTTTTGTCTGTATGTTTGTATGCAGCTATGTCATCCTGTCTTTTGAGGGGAAAGGGGATTATATGGACATGAAGCAAGCAGACACCATGCAATATGTCCCCATGTTGGAAATGAGTGAAGCCTCGAAATATTCTTCCATCCAGAGATCAGACTACGACCATCCACCTTCTCACAGAGACTTCAACGGTAAAAGAACTCACATGTTAAACCTTGTTCTTTTTCCCTTTTCTGTTTTCTCTTTCTTAAAGAGAAAGTTTACCAAAATATAAATATATAAAGTAATTCTGTCATTATTTACACACCCTCACGTCATGACACAAAAGCTATTGTATATGGCTTCATGAGAACATAGGGCATAGTCATAGGAACTTAAATAGTGCATTTAGTCAGTTTTAATAACCGTGGCCACTACAAATAGCATATGGGTTTTGAACAACATAGGGTTGAGTAAGTAATGACAGAAATATTTGTTTTCCTGTGCTTTATTTTTTTGGTGTTTCTCCCCTTTGTCCTGCACAAATTCTGTTTGGTTTGGTTTGCCACGGGTTGGTTTGGCTTGACTGGTAGTTGTAGGACACCCACATACACACACTTAGATGTTTAGTTAGAAGATAGAAGAGAAGTCCACCCATGTCACTGCAAGTATCCTATCATTACAGGGGTAATTGCAGTATAAACGCCTTAATGCATACGTTTACCTACCATTCCTGAGACTACATGTACATAAATACACAAAAAGTCATTTTTAAACATGCAAATCTAATTCTGATTTTCTGTTGATGTGTGAACCACAGAAAGTGAAATTGAGAACCTTCTCTCAGATGACACCAGTGAAGGTCTGACGACCATGGATCTTCTGAGTTTCACCTATCAGGTGGCTCGAGGGATGGAGTTCTTGGCCTCTAAGAATGTAAGTTAAAGCCTGTCTATCTGTCTCTAAATGTAATTAAAGGTAACTGTGCATCAAGTTTGCAAACATTTGCTTTAAAACACTTTGTTCTCACCCATGCATCATGTTCAGCATCATCTCATGAGACACAACGTTTAGACATAATTTAAAAGCTCTTGTGTGATTCTGGATGTCCTTGCAGAGGTAATCTAATGACAGGTTTCTGTATTTGGGAAAATGGTTGCCTAGGTCTTGTGGCTGTGCACAGTTTAAATATATAGGATTGAGAGACAGACCTTGCATGGTTTTGGGTAGATTACAACCACTCAAGAGAGGCCAAGCTTTAAAAAATGTAGGTAATGTTATTACAGTGTTATTACATGTTATTACAAYGTTGTAACATGAGCAAACAGTAGGTATTAATTACATGTTGTGTTTAGATTTTGGTTACAGAAGGTTTGCCAAAGCTCATCTCATAGTGGTGGGCTTTTTCGGCCACCCTTGAAGAGAGAGCTGAGGGCAGAGAATAGGGCACAAATACATGGTTCAACAAAAATAAATAAAAACAGTAAAAAAATGTTTCACCACCTCAAACTAAAGCCAGAACTAAAGTTATTCAATACAGCCTTCTAAAACTGAACTAAACCTCTCTGAAACACACACTGGCTCACTTCTCATTTTTCATCCATCTGCTTCTTGCAGTGTGTACACAGAGACTTGGCTGCACGCAATGTCCTTCTGTCTCAAGGCAAGATAGTGAAGATATGTGACTTTGGGCTGGCCAGAGACATCATGCACGATAACAATTACGTTTCCAAAGGAAGTGTGAGTGTGGCTTCTCAGTCTTAATGTGTGCAGTGCAAATTGAATTGAGTTTACCACTGAGTAACTTTTTTAATCAGTGGTAGTCTGTTATAATCTATTCAAAGGGGGGCTAATTATATGAGTATATTTGCCTTCTGAAAAATAATTTCTCTCACATAACCACACAGACATTCCTGCCAGTAAAGTGGATGGCTCCTGAGAGTATTTTTGACAACCTGTACACTACATTGAGTGATGTCTGGTCTTACGGCATCTTACTGTGGGAGATCTTCTCCCTTGGTATGTGTAACTTGACCTTCTCACATCCACTATCAAGTTTTGATTGTTTTTGCCACAAATTTCTTCTTTTGTTGAGTATAGTTTGTCAGAAATGTATAGACTTGTGTAATGTTTTATTTGTTGTTATAGGAGGAACACCATATCCAGGTATGGTTGTGGATTCCAGTTTCTACAACAAGATTAAGAGTGGATACCGAATGACAAAACCAGAGCATGCTTCCGATAATGTGTATGTTTAACCTCCAGCAATGTGACTTTCTTGCTGTGTTGGGCTTCAGTTGGTGCTGATGTCTGACTGGTGTGTTGTTGTTTGCATATGTTTAGCTATGAGCTTATGATGAAGTGCTGGAACAGTGAACCAGAGAAGAGACCATCCTTCCACAGACTGAGTGAGACAGTGGCCTCCCTGCTGCCCTTGGGATATAAGAGGGTAAGTCTAGAACTTATCATCAACATTATTGTTTTCAAGCTATGCTCATGTTAAAACAAATGTAACATGCAGTGATTTATCAATTTTTGCACACATTTTGACACTTAATTTGTTTCTAAATAAAGTTCAATTTTCAATTTCAATTTTATTTATATAGCGCTTTCTACAATATTACATTGCTTCAAAACGCTTTACAACTAATAAAAAACATAGCACATGTACAACACTAAACATGTACAACACTAAAAACAATATATGATATTATTGCAAATTTTTATTTGTTATAAGATGTAAATAAAACTAATAATACTAATTAGGGATACTAGGTGTGTAGTTGGTAGTGTAAGTAGTGTAGTTAAGTAGTGTAGTTAAAAGATAAAGAAAATTAGGCATTAGGAATACCTGTCATTATGTGCAAAGGCTGGTACTTCTCTCAGTGGTCTATGAGAGGTTAATGTATTTAGTCTGCCTACTAAAACAGTATGTACTTGTAAACTATGCTATAACATGATAGATAATAGGTATCATATAAAGCAGGAAGTGCTGTTCCAGCTTACATGGAGATGGCACATAGAAAGATGACAACATTTTATGGGGTTAAGGGATTTGCAATAATACCATAAAATACCTGAACATAACACAAAGAAAAAGAATGATTAGTTAAATGTTTTAAGTTAATTAAATGTTAAATTACGTTGTGTGCTTAATGTACATATAAAGGTAGAAGCACCCATAAATGTAAATAAATTACAGTAAATTTGAGGGCTATGTTCTGATTTTTTGTTCTTTGTAGCTCTCATTATCTGTCTTTTAAGTCTGCTGTGCCATAATAAATGGTCCCATTAAAATTATGGTGGAAATGACTTCTCACTTCTTTTAGCTTAAACGCAGTGTGTCATTGTGGGCCTTTAAGGCCTTGTCTATGTAATGTCTTTACTGCCAACACTCACACCACTAAAAGATAGGAGGCCAGTTCTCCAGTTGGCAAACACCCCAGCAAAGCAAAATCCAGCAGTGCTATTGACCTGGAGCTTGCACTTAGCGTCTACCAGCTAGCAAAAATTGCTAATTTGCCAAATTAGCCAAAATTGTACCAAAATCAGATGGTACTTCACAGATGGTACTTCAAAAACTATTTGCCAAAGACACATGGCACAGTCAATAACTCCTGTTAATGCACCTTGCCCAGGGATGTGGTGGGAAATGCAGTTCTTAATGTGGCTCCGGGTGAGACGTGTTTATGGTCACATTGAATGAGAAGTGCTATGTACAGAAAATTTTTTATAGATTAAATTGAATAAAATTTTCCAGAACATACCAATATTCTTTCAGCTAAACTTGTATTTTTATGATTTTATTGGTATGCAGAGCTATGAACGTGTAAATCGTGACTTCCTGAAGAGTGACCACCCTGCTGTGACCCGAGTGCAGTGCATTGACAACGATGATGCATATATGGGTCTGCGCTACAAAAACCAAGGCAAACTGAAAGATCGTGAGAGTGGCTTTGATGAGCAAAGGCTCAGCTCTGACAGTGGTTACATTATTCCTTTGCCGGACCTTGACCCATTTTCAAATGAAGACTACAGCAAAAGAAATCGCCACAGGTAGCCTACCAATTGTGTTTTCCAGTTGTATTTTTTAATATTGCATGTATATCTTAACATAATTTCTTAGAGACATGTTAAACTGAAATGTTGGGCCAATGAAATTGCACTGTGTGAGTTGACTACCCAGCACAGCACCTCAGAAATAAAAACCAATTATAGCCGGTTAAATTAAAACTGAGATTAAAATGTAACAGCTTTCATTGATTGTTTAGTTATTGTGGATAGAAAACAGTCTTATACATAAAAAATCATGAGAGCACCAATTATGGCCAATATCTGTGAATGTTTGCATAACAATGTAGTCACAAGCAATACACCTTTTCACTGACCTTTTCACCTTTCACCTTTATTGTTCAGGATTTTATTTGGCTTTAAACTGGACACTTCTCATTCCACTGTTTTACTTATGTGCAAATATGCTGGTTGTCTTTCTATTATGCAATAAATGAACAATTCTCCTCTATCTTTTTGTAGCTCTCAGACATCAGAGGAAAGTGCCATAGAGACAGGCTCTAGTAGCTCTATGATCAAGCGTGAGGGAGAGACCCTGGAGGACATCACCTTGCTGGATGAAATGTGTTTGGACTCAGGAGACCTGGTGGAGGACAGTTTCTTATAAAAGATGTAAATGACAAAACTTGCCATTCTCCAGCAACATCCAATTAATTATCCGTCCATCTATTTGTCTTCACCCCAATTTCTCAGAGTCTTCCAAAGGGAAAAAACTGCTGTGTGAAAGTCATTGAGCCTGGTTTTTACAGATTAGGCACCACCCTCTAAAGGTCTGGAGGAATGAGCAGTGCAGCACATGACTTTATGAGCACTCTTGATGAGGACTCTAATGAAGCTAAGGCCAATGAGAAGGGAAAGTGGATGAAATACCTGTGTATCTGTGTATCTTTTTTGTATGTTTATGTGTGAGTGGTTTGCATGGAACTTTTTGATGGGCATTCCGATCAGCAATATAAGCAAATCATTATAATCATATCAGAGACCTGAATGAGTTCACAACTGCTACCTTCCAAAAAGTCCATCTGAACTACAAAAAAACCACTACAGTCATTTAAAAACACCTCTCAGCAGTCTGGACAACTGGGACAAACCTGGCGTATAGTTTGGATCAGCCTGTTTTTTCCTCACTGCTATAATTTTCACCTTATCATGGATTCATCTTATCAAATAAAGAGCACAAACCCTGGACTACATATAAGTTTAATGCAACTGATTATATAATGTCAATCGTTGAATATGTGTGGCAGTTTGAATTTTATTTTTTTACTCTTTAAGTAGTATGGATATGTTATTTGTGAATATTGGGTTGGGTAGGGAGAAATTTCATAGTCATAAATGAAGAAAATGGCAAGTGTGTTTTGACCTGCAAGTCTCATGTATTTTTGCGACTTCAACTTTTATAAGATGTTGTTACAATATTATTTATGGCATCACTATTTCTGGCCAAAGTTTTTATCTACAGTAATTGTTCATATAGTGTGAACCAGGGAAGTTTCTGATTTCATAACTATTGTGTCAGTCTGAGGCATTACTGATATTCTAAGCTATGTCAATGTTACAATCTTACAATTGTACACAGCAACATATTATCCTCTGAAAATGACTCTAGCAAGAGTCATCATCCCTAATGTTATGGCTAGAATAAGCTAAAACAGAGCTCCTAATTTAGGCTTACAATATCAATGTCATTTGTTAACCTTTTTTAAAAAGTTAATCCAAATGAAATGGCTTATGAATTGTCATGTGATCTTTTGTGCTGTTTTCTAGTTTTCAATACTATCTAGTACTGTGGTAATGTTGAATTATTTGAGATACATACAAGGTGAAGACTTTTGTAATTTGGTGAAATTACCTGCAGACTAGTATTCTAGTAGACTGTGCAAGTGCTGTTGGCTTAAGTAATGTTTTACCTATTTTATTTTGTTTTACAAGCTCATGTTTGAATGTCAGTACCTATTTTTGTTTTTCCAGAGTCTGGTGTAAGATTTGTTTCTTTTGTTTGGATTTTATATAGGCTTCTGGTTTCTATAGGCATTCAGTTAGACAACTGAAAATGGAGATAATTATGTCCTGGTAGGCATGCTAATTTATGGGCTTGTGAAGATTTATATCACCCCTAAAACAAGGCAATTAAAAGCCGCAGTACAAATTTACAAAAATACACCTGCATATCAGCCAAATCCTAGTCTCTTGAAAACACCATGGACACATAATTTAGATTTTGTACTTTAATGTTATAGTTCTCTGTTCATTGTAAACATGTATCATTGTATATCATGAATTCAGCATATCACTGCCTGCCCCTCCCCCCATCGTCACCCTCTACTGTGGTCTATTCCATGGTAACGACGAGAGAAGAAAAAACTGTTGCACTTTTTAAAACTTTTCTTTCAAATATTTTAATCTAGCATTGCTTTATTCTGCATTTTTGTTGTGTAGACATTCAAAATTTGTATGTGCTGAAAAAAGGTAAATGTTGTAATTTTAAAGAGACAGTAGACTGAATGTTTTGGAAGAGATAAAAACAGAGGAGAGGTATGAAGTATATTCTATGGTACAATATGTAATTTTAGGCAGTTATTCCTTTAACAGATGTTATCCTTTTGCTTCAAAATGCATTATGATCGTGTACATTAAAAAGATTTATATTTTAATAAATGAGATTAATGTGTTTTGTGGTCACTTATTTATACTTATTTATTTAAAAAATTGAATAATATTAATGTCTGTTTAGAAAATAACTGACCCAAGAGTTTCAGTTGGTCACCAGAAAAACAACCTTTAAATGGTTTACAATATTTAATTTTTTTACTTAAATTAGGTGCTTTAATGGTTGCTTTGAAGTTCTGTTGACCGTTGTAAGGGTGGTTTCACCCTTTTTTTTGATTAAAACCAACCTAAAACAACCAGTTTTAAGTGACCAATCAAAAGACCAGGCAATTAAAAGCCGCAGTGCAAATTTACAAAAATACACCTGCATATCAGCCAAATCCTATCAGCCAAATCCCACCCCCACTGTACTGGACAAATGGCAAACCCCCATACATGCAATACTAAACTTCAACATTAACTAATTTTCAAAATACAACAATAAAATAACATGAAACATGCAAACATGTCTCAAAATTAAATAATTATTCCAAAACACTAACACAACAGGAACATTTAGTCAATGTAATAAAACAGTAACATCAGATGGAATTACAGAAACTGTATTATTCAGGTCTGCCCTTATACAACAGACTGTACACTGTAAAAAATTGCACTTTTACAGAATTTTTACTGTTAATTTTTAAAGTTTTTTCCTGTATTTTT
>JAZGTK010011869.1:0-15285 GCA_036877625.1 Ambastaia sidthimunki
GGTGTATGCCAGTATCCTGACCTGTCTAGTTTTGATTCTTTTTATCCAGTCTTGTTATTTTTGTCATGTCCAGACTTCAGGTCCGTCTACGTGTTTTTGTTTCGCTTTTGTTTTTTCTTTTCTCTGCTCCAGACCCCGTTCTCTGTGCCTCCCTGGATTTGTGTTCCACCCTGCATTCACTGCCAGACTCTCCGTGCTCTGCCCAGATCTCCCACTTCCCCTCCAACCCATCACCGCTCAGCTTACTCTCCTGCCCTGCCCGTCATCCTCCCGGTTCTCCCGCTTCACCAGCGCCTGTGCCGGATCCGTGCTCACTTCAGTTGTTTTGTTTGTTTGTTTGCTTTTGACTGCATGTGTTGGTGTGTTTAATAAACCATCCTTACCCACATTTGGATCTCCGTGTTTTCCATGACACAACCTTAATGTTGGGCCCACTGTTCTTTCCAGTGGTAACAAATCATATTTTTCCCACATTTTTAGCCCTAGGGTTTTGTACTATAACATCTTGGGGCTGAATGAGCAGGAGTATGGGGCAATGCCTAGGGTAGAAAAGACGCTTGTAAGCCATCTATCCTCTGACACAGTATTGTCTCTTAAAGCATTGATCTGCCCACCAAGCCAGATAGAAAAACTTAAGCTTGTGGGCAAGGCCAACAAAGCCATACAATGGCTCCTCCCACTGGATGCAGCATAGGCAGGGCTTACCTGCTGCAATTCAATGGGGTTGTGCCCACAGTGGTCGGCCCCCAGTTAGGCTTTGGTTATGGAACAGGAGTTAACTTCTCTCTTGAGCAAAGGGGCCATAGAATATGTCCCTCCTCTTGAGAGGGAGTCCTTTAACAGTCCTTTTACGGCTTTTACAGTCTGTACTTCATTGTTCTAAAAAAGGATGGAGGGCTGTGTGTGATTTTAGATCTGCGCCTGTTAAATCATTAAGTCAAATCACCCAAATTCAAAATGCTGACGCTAAAACAAATTGTGACTCTAATCAGCACAGGAATTTCCAGAGGTGTTTGGGGCAAAGCATGCAAGTACTGTGCTCTTCCCTTCGGTCTAGCACTGTCACCCGGTGGGACTCCAGGGCATTTGTGTATTAGATTTCATCAATGATTGGCTGATTTTATTTTGGCATTGAGATGTCAACATTGATGATTCTGCATTGAGATGTCATCGTTACCAACATAGAAAGCTAAGGTTAAGGCTAAATGTGCTTTCTCCAATTCAGAAAAGCTCTTTTCAAGGTGTGATTTGACATTGTACAATGATGCAGGCATGCATCGATTTAATCCTGGCAGCTGTGAACAGTGTCAAGCTAGACTAGTAGAAACTGTTAAGGGTGATGGCAGTTGTATCCAGCATGATACCCTTTGGCCTGCTGTACATTGAACCATTGCAGTGATCGTGTAATGCTTATTATAAGGGGGTTTGCAATTGCGCCCACTTTGCAAACAGGCAAACCAGATCCTCCTGTGGGCTTAGGGAAAGCAAGGACAGTTTATATCCCTGGATATCTGAAAGTTGGAGCAGACATCCTGTTGAAGTAAGGGTTGAGGTCTGAAGAATGGAGGAATGGAGGCTCCCAAGGTGGTGGAGTTTATTTCGGCCAGGCAGAAGTGGGCTTGTTTGCATCACCTTAATGGTTTCCAAATGCTTTTTAATATAACAACATCAGCCTGACTAATTAGACTAATTACACCAACAAAATTGGTCAAAAGTTAAAGTAGAACTATACTTAATGTAACAGTTGCATTATACCACTATTTCATAATTATTTGTCCCAGAGATATCATTTACGTTTGACTGTGAAGCAAGCTTTAGAAAGTAAATATTTAATTGTGTGTAAAAGCTGAAATATGGTCAAATATCCTGATTCGTCTTTCAAAGTCTGGGGGAAATGTGTTTGATTTCAGTACCATGGACAACGTCACATTGGCCTAACAAGAACATCGAAAGTAATTAATTTTTAAGACCATAATATCAACAAAAGAAGAAGTAGTTAACTTTAGCTGCAATTCAGTTGATTTTGTTAATATATGATGTTTAACTTCAGTTAATTTAATTATCTACAGGTAGAACCCCATCTATTCTCTAAACCCGCTTGTCCTATGCAAGATCGCGGGAGAGATGAAGCCTATCCCAGCATCTCGGGCCGTAAGGGAACCCCTCAGGTAGATAGCCAGCCTAGGTAGAAATATTATTTTCTCTTATGATTTACTGTTTGGTAGCACACGCCATTCATTATGCTAGTGTTAATCTACATTTATTAGGCACGCAGGCTTCAGAATACCTGATTATGAACATATTGTGTAGAGCGTTGTGCACAAAATAATCAAAGAATAACAATTATGTAGTTCATGTAAGCTTTATTTTACTTTACAAATAACTTACCACATAACAGATATGTGTAAAGATGTACTGCAATTACGGCGACTTGCAGCAATTACTGCAATTATTATAAAATGACATTTCATTAATGTCCTATTGAAATTGCTGGCATGAAACCCTCAGTAGTTCAGTCTATAGAACGAACATGGTTGGTGTCAGTCGGTCAGTCATGTAAATATTTGTAAAGGGAAATTAGTTGCACCTACAACCATTTAAGAGTAAAATCTACAGTATACCGTTCAACCAGACTGCGATCACTAGGCTGCAGAGGCTATTTTAACTACACCCGAAAAAAACATTTGGGATATAGCCACATTCAGGGTTTGCTCATTAGCTTATTGCACTTTTTCACCCTTTGAGACCTCCGCTGTGCGGAACCGGAGGATGGACCGTGAAACCAGAGACGAATAGTTTAAATAGTGCGACTCAGCGTGACATATGGTGCTGCACACTAACCGATCGCTGACACCAACAAATTGCAGATTTCATACTAATTTTCTCTTGTTGAGAAAAACTCAGGCCACCCACGCGACTCGTTTATAGGCTAACTCCTATATTGCAACTTGTAAATTGTATTGCAAATTGTCATCTGTCATTATCAATGTCTTATTAAGGAGTCCTACAACAGACTAAAATTTTATTTCATCATCACTGAGTCAGTCTAAGATTACATGAAGAGACAGAAAAAACGTAAAGAAACTAGGGCCTAAATCCCTAAGAAGTGTGGCCACCAATCTTCAAGATGGTTAAAAGATGCGTTGCAACCTACCTGCAAAGCTAACTAAATGTGTACTGGATAAAAGGACAAGATTGTTTTAACGGTGTGATCATGCCAAATATTAATTGATTTACAGAATCTTTTATGCCTTAGTTTAGAAACCATTCTCACCTCACAACACTTTTTTTCAAGAGTGCCTAAAAAAGAACCTTAGTTTTTTTAGGAAGGCTGTTACAATTCTATTAAAATCTACATTGCTATGCTGACACACTAAAGCTAAACAAACAAACGAATAAACAAACAAATATTTAACAACAATTTTTCAGTAAAGCATCTAATGTGCCCAAGACTTTCATACAGCCCGGAAATTGGTGTGATAAATTAACAAAAAATAATGAGTTGCGAAATTAGGCTTAATGATTTTTGTGTGGAAACGAGAAGCAGTGAATTATAACAGATATCGGACCATAAGAAAATTTAAAAAGATTATAACAGACAATAAACCAATACTTTAGATAATTAACTCATTTTGACAAACAGAAGCGTAGCTTTTAAGCGTTTATGTCAAAAATTTGTAACTCATCCGAGTTTACACTGTGTTACTAGTTCTGGGAGGTAAATGGCAGATGTTTTGCAACTCAAAAGCATCAATAGGCAAGATTTGGTGCATGCTTAACAATGAGAGGGACCCTTTTTTCTTGGGTTTCTAAAAAACTTTTCAAAGATTTCATTCTTCACCGAGTTTTAAAGTTACTTTTCACCAATTAATTCCAATTCTTAAGAATACCTAAAGCACTGTTAATATGCTTTCTGATTTTTTTCTGTCAATAACCTAAGTGGACACAGCCAAACACAAGCCATTCAACGCCTAAGCCAAAGTAAAGACTTCTCTATTACATGCAATGCTGTGTATAGAATAGTTAATTGTATTAGGAGAAAATAGCAAAAGCAAATTCATGTTTGATCAGAACAACAAAATAGTTATGGTCGCGTGGCTCTTTTTGCCCTGCAATTTTTTAAGAAATGTAACGTGTTTTTAAATTGCACAGTTTATAACAACGAAATTTATAGTATTAATTAATTAAGGTAATTTAGGGGGGTTGTTATCTGTCGCTGTTTGTTTGTCATTAATCAAATTTAGTGCAAACGTTTTAGAATCGTGTAGAAAACTAATTGATTTAATTGTTTGGTTCTTATATTTACAAACCATTTAGTATCACATACCGGTCTAAGATAACACAGATGTAACTAAGATCCTTTCCAGAATATACCATGTCATTAAACAGCGACGTGTGGACTAAAAGGAATAGCCAAAAACCTAGAACCTTATCCGTGTAAAGGCACAGGTGGATTTTGGGGTCTCATAGCGATATAGCAAGCATATATATTTTTACTCTCTGTCGCACTGAAATCGAATTTTTTTTTTTTTGCTTCTTTAGTTTACTGGTTAATATCGTTTCGAGTTTAGTGAGATCATTTGATTCTTTTCACCGCCTTGCATTTTTGTATATACATGTTAACAATGAATGGGAGACCTTTGAAAAATAAATGTTTATTGCAGTAATTGTATAATTGCTTCACTAATTGTTGTTAACAAGTCATAGAATACCCCAGTCACTACAGGATCTTTCTAACTAATTGCGCATAATAAAAGGCAGTTAGGGTTAATCAGTTACATATGGTAAAAAGAGAAGCACTTCCAAGCTTTTGATAAACATGCGCTTAACCCCTATAGCGGACTGTTATTATGCCAAATGCGGGCTAGCTGTTCCTGTCTCATTGATTATGAAAACCACCTTTCGTCAAGAGAAAGGTAAACTGTCTTACATGGAACATGGCAATAAAGTGGTTCTTTTATTTAAACTTTGTGTATGTAAATCTAGAAACCATAGACTTTTCCACAATACCGTGACCAACAAAGATTATCTGGTGTTAAAATTAACAGTTAACTATACTTTGGTGTAGGCCTGAATGCGAACACCGGGGCTATAATGGTGCAACATGTGCAACACTGAGCGTGAAACTGACGTTTAAATCAATGTCGATGAAGCACAAAAGAAGGCTGCATTGCTCCAATTTCATACTGATTTTGCGCCTTTTTACGCTGTGAAAGAAAAACATCGCAGCGTTTTGCACCAATTTTTTGGTCTTTACCAACAATTGAATCTCTGAGTAAATATAACAAACGACAATCGATATTGTTACCAGTTCATAAATATTAATTCCATTAGGAGAAAATAGCAAAAGCAGATTATTAGGCTACATGAAATAAGTGTTACATAGGCTCATTTGGTTGGGCAAAATTCTTTTTCCGCTTTCTCAAACAACAACATTGTCTATTACATTTTGTAATTTATTTTTAAACATTTTACAAAGTGCTCTTTTAAGTTTGGTGCAATATTATTCTTTGCCATAAAAAATGAAAGGAATACAAAAAAAATAAAAAATACACATTTTAAAAGACAAAAAAGACATGAAAAGATCAATCACTTCTTCATGTCTTTCACTGCCTTAGTGGCTCTTGACTGGAGCTGCCGCAATGGTAATGCATGTCATCACATCATTTGTTCTCTCTGCATAAATACAGCTATTGTATTGCAAGGCTGCGTCAAGTGAATAAAGCAAGACTTAAAGCTATCAATAGACATTTAATCCCTCTGTCGCGTGTCCTGCGTTTTCAAATTTTAATGTAAGTTTATTTATATAGCTCTTTTCACGATTTTGCATTGTTGCAAATCAGCTTTACAAAAAAAGCTTGGTAACATAAAACAAGTACAGGAATATAAAAAATGATGAAAGACAAATAATAAATGAAATAATAATAAATGAAAGATACAAAAAGATATTTATTATTATAAGATGAAATAACAAATTAATGATAAAACCAGGAAATTTAAACTTAAATTTTAAATATATATTATAATATTACATCTAAAATACATAGAGTGCATGCTATTATTGGCAAATGTAAATGTAATTTGGACCGTAAATGGACCGTTATATTTGAAACGCTATGGCTTATTCGGAAGCCAGATCCCATGATAACTCTGGAATTTTGAATAAGATGATAAATGTAACTATAATTTAATTCGCACTGCATCAATTTGTGAAAATAATTCAGAAATAAATGTGGGTTTAAAACTACTTGCCATTACATCCAAAGGTTATATGATAAATAAACTTCTAAGGTAAGCAATGATGATATACGATGAATTCCAGTGTCGTATAATAAAGGAGTTTACAGAAAAAGACCCTTTCTATTAAAACTTTGTGAAATAGGGGCCACTTTGTGTGCGCCCCGTAAAATATTCCCAAGGACTGGGTCTATTGATAGGGAAGTGTGGAAAATCAGACGGATAGGATCCTCGGACAGGAGGCGTTCCTCTGATTCTCCTCGCTCTGTTTTTTTGAAGGGAGCATCTGTGAGAATGCTGCTTTTTTTCAGACCATCTATGTTTCAAACCTAAAAATGTATACCAAAAAATGAAGCTCTGCCTTATTATACAGACTACCAAAAACCGTAACCTTCGGACAGTTTTATAAAATACTTGAAAATCTTAACATTTTAATTCAGCAATGATGATTCTCTTTCCTTATAGCCTTAAAATTGCCACCATGTGGCGACATGGAAAAGATTTTCACGGTGCTCTCTGCCCCAACATGGCGTGAAACTTTAGGATAAAAGGATGAATGGACAAAGTTGATTTCTGCCGTTCGACTGTTTTTTCGTAACATTTTACGGTGATTCTGTAGAACCCTCTGTACACAGTCCACAGACCGCTTAAGGCTGTTCCGATTCGTTATGTCCATATAAAGGTAACGAGATTTAGGCGATTTATTATATATTAGGATAACACGATTGTAACTTTTGCCCAAATTATAAAATGTGTCAGTGTGCTATTTCAAAACAAGCAGGCATGTGACATCGGGGAAAGGCTTATAGCATGTCCACATGGCTTGAAGTTTTACTTTAGTAAGTAAATAATTTAGAAATCTCGTGCTTCAAAATATAAAGACTTTTGCATAGAGATAACACAAACATAAAACAAACTTAATGCTCAGAGGCAGGGGCGGAGGGACCAAAAGAGGCAGGCACTAAAAAATTAGCTCAATAAACATAACCTAAAGTAATTTTTCCATATTTTTTTCCAAAATTAATTTTGAATTTAATAAATAACCCGTATTTAAAGCAGTACTCGTAATTTTGTTTTTATATTTTAATGACTTCTTTACAATTAATTCTATTTTTTTTCTATTTAATCCTTTCTTATCTTGGCATTCTATGAAAAGATGTTCATATAAATAGAATGTATGTTCAGTCTTGTTAATGTCGTAAACTTTATGTTTGTATTATATTAAGTGCTAGATATCATGAAATCAAATATTTAAATTCCATTAGATAGTTTGACATTGACATTTTACGATAGATATATTTCTTCAAGATAATGACACGAGGACATGCTAAACTATATGCTACTATCGTTGAATGGTCTTGGATAAAGCATAGTAGTAGGATAAACGAACATTTTCCGTGTTGCTGCTCACGTATTTGAGGCAGCTAAGGTACAGCTGCTTAGCGCTGTAAAAGTAAATTTACCTACCGCTTCATCCTGCCAAAAAACCATTGTCATTTACCTTGTGTGTTAAAATTATGATTGTTGTTGTTGTGCAACTATACATAATAAATATAATATAAAATATACACAATGATAACAATAATAACAATTATGCAACCATACATTATGACACATACATTATGACACCCCTTCTCCCCCCGTGCTCGCCACTTGGTTATCGAAGCTAATAGGATGGTCTTTGTTGCTCACCAATGATGTGCGCAGTGCATTCAGATGTTAAGTGAGCCTCTCTATAAAAGGGCGAAAGCACAAGGGCGAAATCCTTCACTCTACAAGAAAATCTGGTAATCTAAGCACATCCAACGTTTTTCGGGGACAATGGCTGCAAAATCAGAAAGCACGATAACTGCAAAATTCAATTGCGCTAAAAAGGTGATTAAAATCACGGATTACTTGCATTTAGCAATGTATTTTCTGTATTTACTTTACGATATTAATATGTGTTTTGTCCTTCAGGTTTCCAAACCATTGATGGAGAAGAAAAGAAGGGCACGAATCAATAAATGTTTGAATCAATTGAAAAATCTTCTAGAAAGTATTTATTCTAACAATGTAAGGAACTTAACGTTTTTAACAAGACAATGTGTTCAAATTATTTATCTCTAACAAGTCTATTTTTTATCTTTTAAACTCTTTTAAAGTACCTACTGATCTGTTCCTTTTATTATATTATTTAGATCCGCAAAAGGAAATTGGAAAAGGCTGACATTTTGGAGCTGACTGTGAAACATCTGAGGCATCTGCAAAACTTCCAGAGAGGTTTGTATGCTGGTGGCGTTAGAATGGTAATCACCGTCATAATAATGTTTACACATCTGCAGTCAAGAGTTTAAACAGGCTTTGTTTGAATTTGTTTTACAAGCTTCTAAAAGCTTATTGACCTAAAGATTCACGCTTAAATGCTATAAATTACTTTCGTGTATGTGCCATCCAACCGAATCTGTAACATTTGCCGAGTGTAACGCTACAAAATTAAACTGCATTTTTTTAGCGTTTATTTCAACTGAGCAAATTCTAGTTTTACCAAAAATCTGTATTTTTAAAATAAATAATTGCTCAGAAATAATAAAAGTAATAGGACAGTTCGTTGAGATTGACCCTAAAATTATCTTAGAATATACAGAAAAGAAAATTAGAAAACTTTTGATTTTCCCATGGCCATCAGCAGATCCAGATGATTCCATTTCCTGTTGAAAATGTGCCTTGTGGAGTGGGAGAAATATGTTAGGGTTTAAATAGGACTAAGTGAAAGCCTGGGGACAAGACTAAAATGTGTATTTTATCAAAAATATTAAGGATAGATAGATTATTGGAAAATAAATAATAAATATGAATTTCTGTCCTTACAGGAACCTCCGTTATTTGTGACTCTTCTGAATACCAAGCAGGCTACAGAAGTTGTCTTGCTGGTGTCAGTCTTTATCTTCTCAAATCGGACACAGACAGAGACTCCCACTCGACCATGACACAGCTTTCAAGTCGTCTTAGAGGCTCCAAAGTCCTTCACTTCAGTACCGCGGATAGCGACGCGACATCTTTGCGCTCTTCACTCCAAACAGCCGTTCCTTCCCCCAGCATTCATCAAACTTTGGACAGATATTATTGCTCTGTGTCGAAGAGGATTGAGATTTGTGATATAGACAGAATATCTATCGACGCACATGTTGGGACTTTTGAATCCAAGAAGCTGAAACCCAGACACGTCAGTCTTAAAAACGCAAATGCAGATGAGCGCTATAGAATTTTGGGGGCATTAAAACATAATTATTGGCGGCCTTGGTAAAATATTACCATGATATGTTCAAATATCAGTACGTTTATTTTGTTTTGTTTTTATAGCCTTATTAAATATAAAAGTAGCTCTAATTTTTTTTATTTTACGTGCCCTGTATATGTAGATTTTATTTTTTGTATGGTTGTGGAACAAATGTATATTTTAATAATTAAAGATTGAAAATTCGACTAAATATATGCTCTTTTGTAAATAAAATTAAAATATACTTTTTTAACCATGGGGGTTGGGGTTTGGGGACGGGGCGGTTGCATATTTGTAACCCGCCAAACCCAAAAGACAGTTTTCTGGCACTATGCATACAGACATACTTAATGTGTGTTGTCTTTACATTGTATCTTTAAAAAAACACATTAAAATGGAAAAGTAATATTGATGCTGAAACATAAGTGCTCCTCAAGGCTTTAGTTATTTCATACGTATCTTCTGAGACTATAGGTGGGTCGACCTATTCTTTTTTAGGGGGATCCAGGGGCATGTTCCCACTTAAGAAAATTGTGTATATTTTTAAGTTAAATGGATCAATCTGGTACATTCTGACAGTACAGGAGCAGCGAGTGATTTTTTTCTTCTGTTTGATTCATACTGACAGCAGCGACAGAAACAGGAATATTAGGCTGCTGTCATTTTAATGTTTCTGAACAGTATTGCTAAACATCAGATCTGTTTACGTTATACGAATACTCGTATAAACAGCTTCCGCGATCCATGCTCACTATATGTTCTCGCAATTATTAATTTAATCTTAGGGTGCTTTAATATTTGTTTGGGGGTGCTTAGCAAATGTCGTAAATGTATTACATTTAAATTCTAACGTTTACATTTCCGACTTTATTAAAGATAAAATGTGACACTGCATTATTAACTGTTATTGCACACCATCGTGCACAATCAGTGGTGGACAGTAACTAAGTAAATGTAATTAAGTAGCTTTTTCGCGTATCTGTACCTTACTGAAGTATTTCCATTTGGGGAGACTTTTTACTTTAACTTCACTACATTTTAAAGTCAAATATATTACTTTTTACTCAACTACATTTTGCCAAATCAGTCGTTCCTTTTTATTTACGCTTGGATAAAAACTTAACTGGTCAAGCACACGGCAAGCCGCCAATTAGGTACAGCGCGCATTCTGTTTTGAACTTGTTTTGGGTGCGCTTGGTGGTATTTTCTTAGTGCGAATACAGTTCAGCGTTAGTGCAACAGCATAACATTTTGAGAGTGCCAGTGCCTTCATAAATGTTGGAAGAAACTCCTGACTCTAACTTGCCACAACACCAGTGGCCTTATTTGCGCGATTTTTTAAGTCGTTGAAAAGGAGAAAGAGTCCTTAATTTTCAATTGCCTTCTCAATTGAACACGTAGAGGTAAGCCATTTTCATTCTGGTGGTTATATAATATTGAATTTTGTAATCTACCAGTAGCTTGCAGAAAACGGTTTCATTGTGTATGTTAAGTTAATTGTTTTTACCGAAGTTTGCAGTTGTTCCGTTACTGTGAAATGACAATCAATCGATGTTAATACTTTATGTTGGAATATATATTCTATTTTGACCTACTTAGTGTGGCAGGATGGCTGTTGCCCTCCTCCATGGTGACAGATTAGGGCGGTGATTTATTAGCGGCATCCTCTAGCGTATAAAGGAGGTGTGGTTTGGCTATCTGGCATGCGTCACAAACAGTGGACGATACGTCATCGTCGCGCCGCTGTTATTGCACTTTCTGGTTAGGGGCACATGCTTGAAGCGGTAAGAACGCTGGGCCAAGTTAATATTTCAGCACTTAAAACCTGAAAGTAATTCTTTCTTGTTTTTAAAGAAGAGCGCAGGGTTATAGCGGCTCGGTCTGGTTTTGTTCTTGCCATTAAGAACGCTTCGCTTATCCTCGTGAATGATGGGCATACATCAGGAAAAGGTAACCGTTTTGTTATTTGTCGCTTTGGGCGATAAGTTGTATGTGCATGTTAGTTGGGTAACGTGTATTTTGTTTGTAGAGTGGCCTTTGTTCCTAGTCGCGAGGTTTCTCATCGTCGGATTTTTTTTGTTCCCATTTAAATTGGGGAGCGGCGGCGTTGCTGTTCTGTTTCCAGCTGGGTTCTATGCTCGAATCGCTGGATGGTCATTCGTCCTCAGTCTAAATCCTCTATTTTGTTTTTTTTGTCCATTGTTTGGTTGTTTGTGTTTAAGTTGGTTGTGTTATTGATTTGTTTATTTTTATTGTGGGTTTTTGTTGGCTAGTGAATATTTATGTAAGTGAATTGATGTTAAATTAAGTGACCAGTGTCGAGCAGGACGTATGACTTGTTTAAAACTGTATATTCTCATGAGTTACTGTGTTAGTTTGTTGTGAGAGCGTGGCAAGCATTCCCACTCTCGCTGGTCCTTCTGTCTTTTTTTTTTTTAATTTTTTTTGCGTTATTGTTATTGTCGTGCTCTGGATTGGGGTTGAGTTTAATTGTAAAACCTGTTCTTTTTGTTCATGAACTCTCTCTTGTCTCGGCAGGATCTGGGCACCAAGGGCAGGGGATTTCAAGTGGTGGTGGTGGTTTTCTCACGTGTGCTGTGATCATCACTAATAACAGACAGCGTGTGCGAACGCATGCGCGTGCATGCACTGTGGCTTGTAGTACTATCGGTGACTGGATATTTACTCTGCCTTTGTTGGTAAGCCCAGTTCCGTGCCAGAGTTCTAAGTGTGGACTGCACAACAACCCTGTGACTCCATGTTGTCTTAATGTAGAATAAAATGATTTTTTTTTAACCAAACTCCGTGTCCCTTGTGTGACTTGGACCTGTGCATGCCTATGAGCATGTAATTGAATCTTTGGGTGAAATTCCCATCATGGCGTAGTCGAGTAACCATATTACATTGAGGATATGCCCTTTTGTGTGCCCCTCCCACCTTCCCTTGGTCATATTAGGGAGGCAGAATTAATGGCATTCTGATTAATGTTTACTGCCACAAATTGTTCATTGCCATTTGAGGCTTGTTATATTAGTACATGTCATTTGTGATGACAGTTTATGTAATTTGTTTTGAGATGTCCACACTATGTTGAGGTCACCTTAGTTATAAGTGACATGCTTTTTCATATTTACCAAGTTATTTTATTTACCAAGCATCACCAGATTTTATGTGAAGTAGTATAGTAATTAATGCACAAACACTGACAATCACGCATCCAAGCATTACTAAGCTGATATAACATTCTTCCTGACTTTGTGGAGAAATGCATGACTGAAAGAGTTTTGTACACATATGCAGCTGTGACTTGCAAGTGTGTTTCTTCTGATACAAAACTAGTTCCTGTTACAGTAAATCTGATATGGCCAGTTTATATTTATGCACAGAGACATTGAGATACAATACAGTAAAAGAAAACTCATGTGAACCTGAGTTTAATACAAGTTTTTATTAAACCTAAACTTGCAACTATGTTACAAATAAACCCTAAATTGAAACTGCCTGCTTTGAAATCCTGTTATTTCATTTGATTCTAAAGGAAATTGTTTAGCTTCAAGGTTTTGAGCTGATGATAATTTTAATAGACATAAGTGTCTGATTAATATTCTATCAATAGATCGGTGTGCTAAGAGTAAGATTAGAGTCTTTTCACATATTGTGGATTAAGCAAGACTCTTGTGACAAAAATGATAAAAAGATATTATAGCCATAATGAATCATAGAACTTTGGATACTTAAGTACATTTGAAGGCAAATACTTTTGTACTTTAACTCAAGTGAAAGTGTAAAGAGAGCACTTTTACTGGAGTAATATTTTACCTAGTGTATCTCTACTTTAACTCAAGTACTTGGTTTGTGTACTTCATATACCACTGTGCACAATAACAGTGTTGCAGGCTGTAAATGCAATCCTGAAAACTGAATTTACAAGATATAATAAAGACAATATAGTGCTAAATTATTGCATATACAATATACAGACCAAAACCACAGTACTTGTTCAGTTGTTCAACACACCTGCATGGTTTAAAAATTGGAAAAAGACAGTAGCGGCTATTGAACACATTTAGATGGGGCTGAGTCTTATCGTATGCTATATGATTAACCTATTATTAACTGCTAGTCTGCTAGTGGAATAAGTTTTATATTTAAATGGATTGAGAACACTTTTGGCAGAGGTCTAGTTTCCTTTCGTAATTCAGCCCGAGTGTGGCGCTCAAATGTTGCTTGCAAGCTCTATAATCACATATAGAATGCTACCTTAGAACACACATTAGTAGTATTACTGTGTTTGAATATTGATTTAGAATATTACGAGTTGTGGAACAAATCAGGGGGAAAACAAAGTAATTGACTGCATATTGAGTTATTTAACAAAACAAGCACAAACAAACTATTTACATGTTTTTTTTTTTATTAGTTGTTTTTTTTTCTTTTGGAAATGTAGACATTTTGTAAAGTCCTATTTCAATTTACTTTACACAACATCAGCAAACATGCTCCTTTGTGTGGGGCCACTGTGGGCATAAAAGCTTGCTCACGCGGGCAGCCCGCCTTAGGCCCCAATAGCGGTGTGAAATGCAGGGCACATGTGGGCCTCAATTCAATTCAGTTTTATTTATATAGCGCTTTTTACAATGTTACATTGTTTCAAAGCAGCTTTACCAAAAATACGAAGAAAAATTAAGAAATCATAAAACAAAAATACACAAAATACACAAAACAAAATACATACACGTAATATACAATGTGAGAATGATTATATTGATTGAATGATTACAGAATCCTAAGCTAAGTATATGTCAGCAGTCTCCCAGTAAGTAACAGGGCGACAGTGGCAAGGAACCAAAACTCCAGTGATGTATAGATGGAGAAAAAAACCTTGGGAGAAACCAGGCTTATGTTGGAGGGCAAGTTCTCCTCTGGCACGTTAAAAGCTGCAATTTGTAACTTTCCTGGATATAAATGTAGTGCTGGTAGTAGCGATTTAATGATTTTATTGATTTAAAAGTATTGGGTCTGATTTTGTCAAACACTAAGGAATGTTACAAGCAGAGGTGGCAGCAGAGGCAAACCAACTGCAGCTGTAACATCTCACTGCTGTGACAGAGCAGGGAACAAATATAGAATTAAGCTAATCTAGGGGTTGGTAAGTATGTTAATAGTAAGATTTATTAAAGTCCATCATTCCCATTGATCTGTCACTGGTCGTCCCATCCCGTCTCCGCCACCATGCAGGCCTGACACAGCTGGCTACAGGACCTTGGGGAAATAAAAAGACAGACAGACTTAGTGAGAGCCAGCAGATCTGTTTTTATGGGAAGTGTTCCGGGTTCCAGTTTCCTAATTAATGCAGCCTAACAACCCCTTAAGGAATTTGAGTTCAAAGGACTATGTGTAGTTCAAGTTCAAGTTTATTTATAAAGCGCTTTTCACAATGGTGCATTGTTGCAAAGCAGCTGTACAAAAGACAAAAATATCCAAGGATATTTACACTAAAACTTGAAAATAAAATAAATCTAAAAAAGCACACACACAAACATAATGTATACACATACACAAATACATAATTGCAATATTATTTCTAATATTACAGTGATTCCTGGGTGGGGTGTGTAACCTAGTGTCAACAGACTCCCTTTAAGCAAGCCAACAGGGTGACAGTGGCAAGGAACCCAAACTCCAATAATAAGTTACTGGAGAAAAAAACCTTGTGAGAAACCTGGCTAGGCAGGGAGGGCCAGTTCTCCTCTGGCAAGTTAAAGCTGCAGTCTGTAACCATGACGATG
>JAZGTK010011870.1:0-11035 GCA_036877625.1 Ambastaia sidthimunki
CACAGTGGGGACAGAGACAGAACCGGTCATCAGCCTGCTGACTGTGTGTGTGGTTAGGACTGGTCTACAGTAATTAGAATCATTTTTCTTGTATATAAAAACAACAGAAGTTTATGATATGTAAGTACAGTATTTAGTTTGGAGACAACAATGTCTAGCGGCATTTTTGCAAATTCATTCAGAGTTTGCAAAAACAAAGTAATTCCTTTTTAGGATTCGTTTTTTTTCCAAAGTAAATATAAATTTACTTTGTTAAATATATATATCAAACTACAGAAGTTTACAGCATGCCCCCATTGTGATGTGTAAGTAAATTTAGTCAAAGTAAATGAAAGGCAAAAGTGTGTGTGTGGTGCAGCTGTAGGAGACTGTATGTAATTGAGGTTTCTTCTGTTGGTATATTTTGATGTATTTTAAGCTCAAATGATGAAGTGTTGTTGTGTGTTGTGTTACTGTTGTTACTGAAGCCTGTGTCGTCGTCTTCGACTCCTCAGAGAAGATCAAACCGCTCTTCATCATGTGTCTGTGTTTCTGATGTCACTGTCAATCAAAACCTACTGAAGCCACACCCACTATCTACTGACAGCCTCCAGCAACACCTACAGAGAGAGAGAGAGAGAGAGAGAGAGAGAAACTTCAGTCAAATATATAATGGAGGCAAGAGATGAAAAGTGTATTTAGGCAACAATGTGATTGGAACACCTGGGGGAGTGTGTGTGTGTGTGTGTGTGTGAGACACTCGCTGCAGAATCAATGGTAACCTTGTATCTCTCAAGGGTGGCAAACTGCTGGATGGAAAAAATTTGACTTTCAGTCTTTTTCAGAGTTTTCAGCAGCTTCAGACTCTATTAACTGTGCGCACACACAAACACACACACACACACGAGTCACAAGTCAATGTAAGACCGTTTGATGTATCAAAACGTTGACAGTTTTTACTTCAATAATGTATGTTGGGAGCCTTATTTGAGCCTTGGTGCTCATGCATGAGATGTGTGTTTGAATCTCGCTTGCATCATGTCATAAACCTTGAAATCTTGAAATCTTTCCATTTTAACAACTGAATTGATTAAATGGCTAAAGCTCTTTAGAAACAGACATGTTCTTGTGCAGTATTGAAAAACAAGTTTATAGGTCTTTAGAGGGGGGGCAGCAGGAAACACACATTCCTCCAGATCAGCACAACACAAACATGCACATGACCATTAATTCACAATCACGGACACATGTTTGTGTCTCTCTGAACACACACACACACACACACACACACACACACAGTCAAACATCCCTTGTTGACGTGATAATGATTTGGTGAGTGCAGATGAAATCTACAGGGTTGAGATGTTGAAAGATGTGTGAAGGAGCATCACATGATCTCTGGACTTCACTTGACCTCACACAGCACACTGGTGTGTTATCAGAGCTCATACAGAGGAATGACGCATACACTGGTGTATAACTCCCTGAAGCCTTCAGTGAATTCATTATTTCACTGCTTTAATTTTACTTCACAAATGTTTGTTCTTACATGTATTTTAGATTCTGATTTTCTAAATTCTAAACCTGTAGCATGTTTCACAAACAGAGTCAACAAATAAGTTATTTCTTTTCTTTTGTAAAATAATGGTGAAGTGCTTAACCTTCATAAAACAGTGACTGTCAGGAGGTCAAACTAAATATTAAATGAGCTGTTTTATTCTCTATACATATTATATAAGGTCACATTTTTACTACCCAGTAACTAAAATCTGAGACATGACAGGGTTGTAGATTTAGCCTAAAACACGTTGATTTTAGTGTCGGCCAGTTTGTGACCTAATGTTAATGTGTAGTTACTGAGAAACATGGTTTTCCAAAAACAAATTATTTTATAACATTAAAAAGTTGAGCGGTTGAACTTCAAGACTGATTTAAAGTCAAATTATAAGAATGACACCGACCGTCACTCATATATTTGACACATGAGAATCAAAACAATAACAAACAAACTGTTCACTGAAAACTTGAGTAAAAACTATCAGTTTTAAAAAAGTTTATCCAGGGCTTTGTTAGAGTTTTTCTTTAGAGCTACATGAGCAACACAATCACAATGTATCACACAGCACAAAGTAAAAACTGATCTGTGTTGCGGTTGGTCGCACAAGTAAATGGATTGCTGTGCAGTGACTTGTTGTGTGGTTTGTAGACAGCAGTGAACACTCTGGTTTACTTTGTGCTCTCATAATAACACTGGAGACATTTTCTCTAGCATATTTGAAAAAAAATCATACTGCAAAAATAGCACTTCAGGTCCAATGTGAGGTTTGACCTCACACAAACACACACACACACACACACACACACACACACACACACACACACGTGAATGGACAGTAATGTTTAACTCTCCTCTGTCCATCAGAGCGCTTGTCTTCACAGAACAACCAAAGCAACCACTGTCCCCAAAATACACTCAATAAAGTTCTTAAAGTCACACTAACACGTCTGCTTTCTGTGTGTGTGTTACGCTGACTAAGCATCATGGGACATTACCCACAGAACCTGCTCCAAACACACCTCAGCCGAGCTGAGCAGCACAGCAAGTGCTGAGTAACACGCTACTGAGTTAGAGGGGTTAGCGTGTTCTAAACACCCTCTGTTTGATGTATGATACTGCCTTTATTCTGAATGTAAAACACATGACCAGCAGCTCTCCGTGACCAACACCATGATTCGCACCAGCACTCAGTTTTTATGTACACTGTCTGCCCTGAAACTACAGAGAGTGTTTGTGAGAAAGATGTTTAGGTGTGAGGTCAGGGTCACCTCGTCACACAAACAGAGTTATCAGTGTCTGGAGCTTTAATAGATCTGACAAAGCAAGAAGGTCTGAGCGTGAAGAGAATCCAACCGCCCTGTTTTATTATATTCTCATTATATTTTAAGAGCTTCAGCCACTGGGTGAAGAAATGTTGTAGCAGAGTATGAAAAAGACTTTGCCAGAGCTTCAGGTTCCTAAACACTCGAGTGTGAGTGTGTGTGTGTGCGCAGCTGAGCAGTAGATCCAGGTGTGTGTTGTGTCAGTAGCACCTCCACTCTGAATGAAGGTTTGAGAAGGTCTTTCCACCTCCACTGATGCTTAAAGAACTTCATCCAACTTCTCCATGCGTGACACCCAGTCCTGTTGAACACACAATACATTTGTTTTAATATAAGGGTTTAGAGTTTTCATTGACTTCTATCGATGTAAAATTTATGTCATTGTATTTGATGTACATGAGAGCAACATGTTTCAAATGTCTGTCATAACAATAAATGAAAACATCTCAGAACTCTGGAAGTGTTTGTGTTCACTGGTGTCTGTTGATTTTTTCATGATTAAAGATGCATTAGACATTCTGCTTCAACATCACTGAGGTAAAATCAGCACAATCTCAACTAGCTTGTTTCATTGGTAAAGAAGATCCTCAAGACCAGCATCTCACCATCTGTGTGGAAGATTCTGCAGACTCTGGTTAAGGTGGAATTTCACAAATGAAGAGTTTTATTGGTTGTTGATTTATTATGTCACTTTCTGGATAGGACATGGCATTAGATTGAAGACGAGCAGCAGTAACAGCCCCAAAAATAAATAATACTTAAATAAATAAAGGACAGTACTGTACTGTACGGTATATTACAGACCAGGGCAGTACAGTACAGTAAAATACAGCACAGTACAGTATAGGGCAGAAAAGAAAATGAAAAGCAAACGAATGAGTTTAAATGGGTGGGATGGAGGAATATGATGCGAGAGGGATGGAAAACACATTCACAAAGCAGCAGGAGTTTCCTGCAGGATTTTCCAGCTCATGTCTCCCTCTCTCTCTCTTCTACAGCATAAGAGCGTCTGATTTCAACCCCATCACCGTGCCTCAAATCAAAGGAGACAGATCTTATCCACAAAGCAGCAGGGCTTTTCTCATCCAACAGCTACCCACTTATTTCAGAGGAGGGCAGCGTTGCAGAGACGTTTCATAGAGGTTCCCTGAAGAATCTTACAATGCCGCATAATCTCAGTCTTCCTCCCATCTTTAGATCCTGCTCGTCTCGCAGCTTTTTTCTTGGAATGAAACACGTCAGATGAAATAAGCCTGAAAGAGGAAGATTACTGCACCAGCTCGTGTGTGTATGAGTGTATGCTTGACTTTCTAAGTGTGTGTGGGTGTGTGTAAGCTCACATGTGTCGTGTTCTCCACACTTCTCAGTTACCACTGAAGCTGCTGCCAGCTTTGAATTCTGGGTTCCGCGGATGTTTGACACGGACTGTTATGAACCTGATCCACACACACGCACACACACACACACTGGTGGCACTGAAGACGGCTGGCTTTCATTGAAGGCTAGATCTGTTTAAACTGAGAGATGTGTCTGTGTGGCTTTATTAAAGTGGACGGGCACTCATATGTGTGTGTGTGTGTGTGTGTGTGTTCAGCACATGGCTAAAGGGCATTGCCAGCACTTTAATATCATACTGCTTGTACAATGTAGGAGTGATGGACAGCCAGCACTGGAGGTGAATACATTTCTGCTAAATTTCTGCTCTTTGTTGTGGGAGGCACAATTGCACTTCACTGAGTCACACGTTCATTCTGACTGAAGCCTGCTGCCTTCCTCTAACATTACAAAAGCAATATCAGCCTGTAAAAGGACATGAGTGTTTCTGAATGAAACAAGCCTTCTGTTCTGAATAACTGCAGCCAGGGCTCAGAATGAACTTTCTGACACAGCTGCTGCTGACAGGTGAAATGAAAAAACTGCAGTAGCCATTCGCATTTCTTACAGCACGTGAAGCTTCTGTAAAACAGCTACATTTTTCAGCTTGTTCTTGCACATTTGTGACAAACAGCTCATCATGAGTCGAGATAAGACAGTTTCTGTCTCCTGATGAAACGGCACCTGTCACAGAAGAGCCATTATTGCTCATATTTTCATTTGCTGGTTTAATGCAAGAATTTATCATCACATGGAGAAAAAAACTGTATCATTCTACATAATCTTCTAATGCTACAATTTCCACTAATGCACAGACTGTTAGTAGACACACAAACCCAACAGTGGGGGTCAGAGTATCTGTCTTACAGCTGATTAAATCATATATTATGGTGCAGTACTTATAAAGGTTACCAGCTAACTGTTTCATATACTTAGCAAAGCCATTTTAACTTTCATTTCTGGGTATTATATGGACACTGACAGCAGTCCTTCTTCTCATAGTACAAACTCTAACCCAAACGTCTCCTCTCGCTCTAAACATCTGCTTTATAAGCTATTAAACTGTGAAGGCAAACTTATATTCGGCCTTTCTAGTCTTGTGTAGTAAAAATAACACCTGCTGGTTATCTGACCACTAATCCAGTGTTTGCTGTACAGCTGAGTTCAGCACATCTGAACCACTGCTCACCGGCGATCTTGTGACGCTCAGGTCATGCGGCCCTCACAAAAATCTGTGTGCCACTAGTACAGGAGTAAATAACCTGTAGAACTAATTGAACTATTAAGAAATGCTACTTTGCAGTTTATTAAAGGGTTCTTGAGTGTTTAAGGAATTTTACTTCATTCTAGAACACACGTTTTTTGCAATTTTTGGAAATTCAAGTGGAGCTCAGAAGAAGATTAAAGACGATCACAGCTAGTCACCAACACATTTTTTTTGAGTGCTGGTCCCTGGAGAGTGAAATACAGCGTAATACCAAACATCCACACACAGCCAAACATCCACACACAGAGCCTAGAATAGAAACTAGATAGAAATGCTGATGTAGCAGAAAAGCTGATTTTAGTGCATCAAGCAAATCTAGAGTGAAGCAGTTCTGAGATGTTCAAGTGCTTCAGAAAATTTTCAGTCATTGAAATGTTTCTCTGCACCTGATGTGCTGGAGTCCACGCGAGCTTTTCAATTAGCTGAAACAGCAAGACTTCCTCTGTTTATCAGAGAGACCACGCTGGCTTCTCCAGCTCCTCCATCACCAACCCAACAGAAAGCAGCCTGCACCAGTATGGAAATCCACACTTACTCTGGTCAAATGCACATGTTTTGTTTGTTTGAGGAATATTATGTCAGCTTTTCTCTGCTGTGTGTTTGAGTGTAGTGGCCACAGCTGTGTCTGTGTGTCATTGTGTATGTGTGTATATAAGAATCTAGTGATTGCTGATGTGCACTCACTGATGAAGATGTTAGCAGCTCTTTTTCTACATCAGACCTGACTGGATTTTCTTATTGAAGAACTTGATTCTCTCAGTAGAAGATACTCATCTGATCTGAATGTAGGGCTGTGATGTTTCTGATAAACACTGAACAGCACTTTAATGAAGTGTGATTGTGTTTGTGTAAAAGTTCATTGCTCTTTTTCATCATAGGTCTCGCAGCCATTAACACGTTTTTTTTGCAGCAATTTTCAGAAACAAGCAAGGTCATTGTAAAAACATAACAGAACAAGAGGTGGCAAAAATGGATTAACAAGTCTAGGTGGGTGTGTTTTCCAGTCGGGGCAAGTGGCCTGTTTAGCTTGTGCTAGATTTAAGTGTTTGTTTCCAACTGGCATGTGTAGACTGCAATAAATACAGTGACAATACGAACAGAAATGACTCACTACATCCCTCTGAGAGTAACAATGAGTCCTTCAGCCTGAAGTGTCTGTGTGTGTGTGTGCGTGTGTGTGTGTGTGCGTGTGTGTGTGTGTGATGAGAGGCTTACGTGAGACAGGACGAGGTTATTATTCGCTACAGAACATGAGTGTGAATTGTTTTGTTCAGTCGAGGTGTGTGTGTGTGTGTTTATTTCAAGTGCTTTTCTCCAGATTGGATGTGCTAAAGTCTTAAATGCAGATTGTGATGTTGAGGCAGATGGACTGTAAATACTGTGTTTGTACTGCAGTGTGTGTGTGTGACAGCAAGTCATCAGTGTATATAAATGTTACGCTTCAATAATCTGTGTGTGGATGTATACATGTTTCACTGCTTATGAGGACCTATTTCTATTTCTCACTGTGAAGCAACAGTTCAAAAATGGAACAAATAGTGTTTTAAAGTTTTTCAATTTACACAATATAATATTGTACCACACACACACACACACACACACACACACACACACACGGACTATGAGAGTAGCACTGCATTAACTTTACAAAATCACATGTTAAAAATAAATAAAAATTCTATTTTTGTCAGTAAATACAAACAGTAAACTCAGGTTTTACTGTGTTATGTTTCTGAATGACAAATTAATACTGACACTCTCAGCTTTATGATTTATATATACAGGCTTCTTAACCCGCAGAATGACTGACAGGCAGAAAGTGGCATGAAGACATCAGACTGGCTAAACAAACAGAATTTCTGACCTGTCGTTCCGTTTCATTCATTCACTATTTTTGTCTGTTTACAGAACCTAAGGTTGTCATGGAAACAGGGGTTACATTTTATTAATATATCTCAGGTAACTGACATTTTCTGTACATTACTGCATAAAAATCACCTGCAGCACATTTTAATAACATCTAAAGTGTCTGTATGGGGGTTGTGTTATTACATGGAGTATGTCATTATAATCAGATCATTAAAATGATGATTTCTGATGATTTCAGTCATGTCAAATTACAAACACAATCACAATGAGGATGAAGGTATAAATGATCACATACCTGATGTCCAGATTCTGTGAAGATCTCATCTTCTCATCCAGACTCTGACTCCAATCTTCTCATCCAGACTCTGACTCCAATCTTCTCATACAGTACTGGAAAATAAAGCAAAGTCCATTGAGACATATTTTTATATGGGTCACGGATCATAATTAAATGTGTTCATTTGTTTTACACACAATTTTTGTTAAATTGTTCTATATTAATGCACTATATTACCACAGAAAACAGCTCAGAGAAACGACAGACTCTTCTGTGAAACACACACCTCATCACTTACAAACCAACAAACAAAACCAACGTCTTGACATCAGTAACACACACAAGTTCACAAACAATCCAAAAAACAAAGTACAGCTAAGCTAAACACACTGCACACAAAAACAAACACAGGCTAAACAATGTTGAAGTTAGAAACAGCTCATATGTGGTAAATGTGTAAACATATTCTATGATGACCAATCAAAGCCTCACATATGGCTGTCGTTAAAGCTCTCTGCCTCTCTTTGTTTCTCTGTGGGCTGTTTCAGAACATCAATTGTGGGGAAATGCAACATAATCATATCTGTGTCCAATTAAAGCTTATGTCTGCTCTTAATTGTCTTCTAAATTAAGGAGGAAAATGAATCTAAACACAATGGAAGGGTGGTGTGCCCTGTAAGCAAACAGAGGAAAGAGAGAACGGAGGAGTGAAAGAAAGAAAAAGAGAATGAGAACAAGAGACAAAAGCAAGAAGGGGTTAGTGAATGGAAATGACAGACGGAAAGTGAGAGCGAGTATGTGGAGGCACAGCTGGATTTAATAGCATTATGGTGTGTGTGGTTAGATTCTGGCTGGGCTCCAGGGTCTCTGCTGGGGCCCCTTGCTGGCCCCTGACACTCCACCCTGTTCTGAGCTCAACATGCTCCTCTATACAGAGAAGACCTCCTCAATGGAGTTAAGATGCTCTGTGTAATACTGGTTTCACCTCAGCAAAGGTGTCGGCTGGAATCAGATTTACTTGTTCATAATGCCCAGCAGAGTTCACCTACATGAGGTGGGGAGGAAAGGGTACGGCCTGGTGCATGCTGGGTATAGACATGTGACCTTCCTGTGGTTATATAGAGATTCTTCTGAGCATCTTTCATCATCCTGTGAAGCTCTGACCTTATAACACAAACCTGCAGGTGGGCACACGAGCGCTCATGTGGACACAAATCTGTTTGACATCAAAGTTCAGTTCATTTGGTAAGTGTGAAAGAGACGGTATGTACACATACTGTCCTGTGTATACTGACTATCATTGAAAAGAATTCTGTTATCTGATGATTCATTGTTTTATTTCAAATGTAACTGTAAGTCAGTAAGCGCTATAGCTGATATTATTTGAATATTGAGCTCTGTTAATAATCAAGTAGCGCCTCAGAACATCAGGTAAATGATTCTGTTTCAGTGTTTTTGAAATAATGGATTCTGAGAATCTCACCTCCATGAATCTCTGGATCTGTGTGAGAAGAGCAGACCCAGTGAGACCCAGTGAGACCCAGTGAGACTCTTGTGTGATGACTCAGCTAAGAGTTTCAGGTTGTAAGAATGTTTCCGTAGCATTTCCTTTAAGTAACAAAAACATTACGTTTTAGAGATGTTTTTACTGCTGTACTACTATTAATGCTAGAAAAATGTTTTACTAACATTACTGCAAGAATGTTTTAATAACTTTGAGATGACTTTTACAGAACAATACTCAATGTTCTGTAACACTCAAGAAGACAGACAGAATAAAACACAGCCACACTTTCAGTCTGCAGGAGAAATACAGCTCATCTGTTACATCACTCTAAATCATTTGAAAAAGATCAAAGCACGAGTGTTTTCTGTAGCAGCAACACATTTATATTATAACACAGAGTTTAGACTCTGAGTTCTGTCCTGTAAACAGTCAATATATGCACATGTGTGAACAAACATTAATACACGTCTGGACAGTTTATCTGCAACATCAACTTCAGTTATTATCTTCAGTACATTTTTCCTACAGGGAATAAGCAGTGCAGGAACAGAAAACTGTGAGTGAAAAGCTGTGATGAAGATGATTGAGTTAAACTGATTCTGAGATTTGACAAAAAACATCAGTGAGAGAGCAGAGTGTGTGTGTGTGTGTGTGTGAGGTCTCGACACTTCCAACACTGTAAGGTAAATGCGAGTAAAGAGGAAGTGACATCACAAGTCTGTGTGTGGTCTGACCTATTGGAGTCTTTTGTATTGGCAGACAGAATGCTGCTCTGGCTGTGTGAAAGGGTTTAGAGAAGGTGTTAAAGAGTGTGTGAACTAAAGGCCAAGTGTGTGTGTGTGTGTAAAGAAAGAGCTCTAATGCAGACAGGTGCTGAAAGACGCAGAGCAGCTGAATGCCTTTCTCCACACTGCTCACCATCTCAGAGCTGATCAAATTCACTTACAGACTCTAAACACACACACACAGAAAAACAAGAGGTGCACAACGACAAAGCAGTGAGCAGAGCCGCATGTTTAAACACAAATCAGTGTCCTCCATTGAAAGGCGAATCTAAAACACACACACACACATCCACAAACGGAGGCTGGTATTGATTTGGGTGCTCTCAATATGCTGAGACACTATGAAACACCTGCCCTGACACAAACACAGCTGTTTGTCCTGGCAACAACATCCCAACCCGGTGACCTCCAATGGCCCCAATCCATCACAGCCATCAGACACACACATACACACTCTCTCAAGCAGCAATCGCTTGCCTGCGGTCTGGGGCTGAGGGTGGGGGTCTCTGGAGGCTGATGGCCTGTCCAGATTTCCTTACACACACAAAACTGTTGACCAGTTATGATGGTGTCACAAACAGCAGTAAATGCGCACACACATCCTCTCCTCACTGCACACTGACAGAATATTCACGAATAAACATCTATATGATCTGCATATGTGGGTCAATATGTGCATATTTATTAGGCTATGCTAATATCAGATGTATGGAAATCCCCAGCAGGCCAATAAGCAGCTGAGATTGACAAACATTCATAAATATATAAATATAAATGAGGAAACAGGACGGAGTGACTGAAGAACTGACGCACAATCTTACTCTGTGTTTACACAGGACACGTGTGGCGAGACACTGCGCAACAAAACTTAATCTCCTTCATTAAAGTCAATGAGGCTGTTTAAACTGCAAGCAGCCGATACGACACCTTCAGCCGACAGATTCCCTGCAGCTACTGCAACACTCTTATTTTCCTGCATCTAAAAAATAAAATGATTGTATTTATGACACACGTTGTTTTAGTTATATTAGCTTGTTCAATAACCAGCCCAGTGAAGAGTATTCGAGAGAGAGAGAGAGAGAGAGAGATGGAGAGAG